>JAMKCH010030980.1:0-17415 GCA_023653785.1 Ophioderma brevispina | reverse complement strand
GAAACATGGTGACAGACACAATAACAACAGCGTCGTTGTTGTCCTCACAAAATTCAAGCTTGACAAGTTAAGGATGTCAGCCTATGCTGGTAGAATCCCGAGTTAAGTCGTGGAGCCCCGTGAACTGCCGAATATTGAAATTGATCGGAAGCTTCCTTGATGCCGGAAATTCGGAGGGCTTTGGATGGATAACAAGCGCCAAAAAACCTGCAAAATAAACAGCTGTTAGAGCTGAACTTCCACAAAGCATGTGGAGAACTACAAAAAATAAACATCTAGTTGCAAATCTAGCAGTGACTTCTGTGGACATTAAACAACACAAAACTTTTCAACATAACAACGGAGCACACAAAAATCATGACGTGAGTCTCTGACGCCATCTTAAAAAAAGAGCACTGAGCACTGCTGTTTTCTTCCTTTTGGTCAATTTTTCAGCTGCAAAAAATAAATTATGGAAATTCTACAGACTTGTCTCACTTTTAGCTCTTGCATGCAAATTGAAAATATATTTTAACTCTTTTGGGTTATCCTATAACATGGCCAACACATTTATTCATGGCAGCTATTGCATCTTATGACCTTCCTGCTTCACACGAAAAAAGTATCTTTAAAGAGTATTTATGAAATAGAAATGAAAGTCATATGAAATCAGAAAAGGCACATTTAAAACTAAAAGATATCACCATGAGCCATGGATTACTCTTCAGTTCAAAACCAGCATTCACCACCACAAATGGGTGATGTAATAATGTTTGCATGTCAGCAAACTGGCAATTTCTATAGAAACAACAGTGTAGAATACAGGAAAATCAATTTTTCACCAAAAAGATAGAAAATATTGGTTTTCATGCATTTTTTTACTCTATCGTGATGGGAAAGTACGGTTTATAATAGTTTATGTGAGCTTGTAGTGACATAATATCGTTTGAGTCAGTAAAATTGAAATATCCATTTTCCACCCTAGATCCAGTATTTCATACGTTCCTCAACTTATGACTTCATAGTGATGTCATAATGGAATGTTTGTACTTATTTTATACCATGTAGGAACCTCTATTGCTATCCTGTGGTATTAAATTGAGAGAAATCAGATGTTTAGTAAAGGAAACGTAGGGAAGGAGCTTTGTTACAAAAATGGCTAAGGTAGAGGAGGGTTAATATAGGAAAGCTGCAAACCCAATCAGAATAGGATCTTATGTAATGCACATATAATCTTTTGAATTTATAATCACTAATGACTAGTTATAGTAGTTGATAATGGGGTTAGGATTCACAAACGTGTAATATCCTCCCACAATTTTCTATTTTTAACTAAAATATTAGCAAAAGATGTACAATATATTGGGATTTATGCTTACAAATGCCTAGAATAAAATGAAATATGGAAATCAAAACAAAACCTTGTGTTCTTTGGGGGGGGGATGTCTCTCATATGCCAGCTGACTCGACAGAGTATTTATATGGGAGGGCGCCCTCAATTTCCATAAAAATGTGTTTTTTGCATGTACATAATGCTTGTCCATACACAATCACTGTGTGAAATGGCTAAGCTTAAATCAAATTCCTCATAGAAAATCACAACTTGGTCATAAAAATTCCGGATTTCGGAATTGTGTTATGACGATAATACTACACATAAATGTTTACTGCATCAAAAACGAAAAAATCAGATTCATCTCAATTTCGGATAGTAAATAGTATTTCGAAATCTTGAGTCAGATCTTTAAGGAGAGAGGGCCAAGACAAATTTGTACAGGGGTAAATTTTTAATTTAAAGAATAAAGGTATGATTTTGGGAACCGGTACTCTGTTTACGACGAATTGAAACCAAGGCGATACCATTATTTTAAGTGGAAGAACGAGGCCGGAGACCGAGTTCTTCCACGCAAAAAATAATGGTGTCGCCGGTTTCAATTCGTCGTAAAGAGAGTACCGGTTCCCAAAATCATACCTTTATTCTAATTCTTAAACAGCTTTATCATTTAAGGTCATCTTTAACCCAATTTTCGCGATACTATACGGCTTAAATACAACAAGAAAGGACTGCCATCACCCAGTGACAACAATCGAACAACCCGCTGAACGCAACGATCATACGCAACGAGACGCAACGTTGGCAGGCGCGCGCGAAAGTAGCAAAACGCGGTATGACGCGAGCGCTTCAACCTAAAAATAACTTCAATACGCAGCGCGTACTACCTGTGTTCAATTAATCAAATTGAACCCGGGCATCAGCCAATGAAATTGCTTACATTTTCACAGCTGTTTAAGAATGATCCGATCATGTTGAAAATTATACCATGTTATTTGTCTAACCACAAGGATTAAGAAAAGGTATAGTTTGTACTATATACGGCCTAAAGTTTCAGAGTTATAGGCTAAAAACAGCAAAAATCAATAAAAAGAGTCAATTTCAGTTGTACAGGGGTCAAATTTTAAAGTTGCTCCGATTTGAATAAATAATGGTGCAAATTATTGGTGGAGTTCATAGGATTAAAATAAGGAATAGTTTTGACTGTCTAAAATGCTTAGTTACCGATGTAGGGGGAAAAGAAGTTCAACGTCCATTGCATTCAATGGGCATTGACCTTGTTTCCCCCCTACTTCGTTAAGCAAGCATTTGAGACAGTCAAAACTATTCCTTATTTTAATCCTATGAGCTCCACCAATAATTTGCACCATTTTTTTAATCAAAATCGGAGCAACTTTATAATTTGACCCCTGTACAACTGAAATTGACACTTTTTATTGATTTTTGCTGTTTTTAGCCTGTAGCTCTTAAAGCGAAATGCCAGTCTAATATAATCTATGCTTCAACATATTATAAATACATTTTTGTTTCAAATGAATGTCTTTCAGTCAGAAAAATGACACTCTATTATTGATAACAAAGTTAAACGTTTATAATATCTTCTGTATGATTGCAGCCATTTTGATCAGCCCACGAGAAAATAGAAATAATGATGGTATATAGTACATAGTGTGTCTTGGAATAAGTAGCCAATGAATGACATAACCAAACTTTTTCAGCTATATTATGTTCAAGAATCCGCCCCAGTTTTTAATCGATCGTTACTGCTTTTCTACTGGACACACTATGTAATCCGATTTTCTGACCAGGAGTACCCTAGACATTCCTTAGACACCTATTTTTATCTATTGACTTCTCAAGTCATACAACGTCACCAATGCCCAGCAACGTCACCAATGCCGAACATGGCGACCTCCATGGGCAACATTTATTAGTTAATTCTGCTAATAAGGCAATCCAGAGGGTGTTTTGAATCAATCCCACAATGCATTGCAATGTGCCTATACTGTACTGTACAAAACTTATGTCAGTACTTAGGGATAAAAAGGTGTTCCAAAAGCTTAAGAACCACAGGATATGTCATAATCAAACTAAAAATTCCTTAAGTACTAATACGTTGTGGGCAAAAATGAGCATAGAAGTCAGGATTTTTATGTGTTAAGAATAGGATTTTTGTGGGATCACATGACCCTGTTGAGGTGAAATTTCCCAAAACTATGGCGCATTGTGGGATTGACTCAATACACCTTCTGAAGGCAATCTATATTGCAGTAGATATTATTTCTTTCAGACCGCAAAGACATCTTTTAAAACATACTTAAATTAAAAATTAGCCTGTTAGTACACTTTAAACCAGGGGTTCTCAACAGGCGGCCTGCGGGCCAGATCTGGCCCTCAAAGCTTTGGTGGTTGGCCCTTGAACAGTTTTAAAATATACAGCAAAATATAGCAAAAGAGGGTGCATCTGGCCCGCGAGCATGAATATTTTGACGGGTATACAGCCCGCCATTGCCCGCGAGCCAAAATAGTTGAGAACCCCTGCTTTAAACCTTACATTGTAGATAGTACAAACTATACCTTTTCTGAATCCTTATGGTATACAAATAACGTGGTATACTTTTCAACACGATTGGATCAATTTAAAAATTTGACCCCTGTACAAACTTTGTCTTGGCCTCCTCTATTTAAGACACCATTTGCTGCACTTAAGAATCATGTTTCAGGGGGTCCCTGCCAGGCTGTCAACATATTAATCACTCAAATCTTTTGTACTTGAGATGTGTTACAAATGTCTGCTAGCTCCCGGGTTAATAGACCTATCGTGTAGATGCATAAGTATATTTACATCACTGAGCATTGTTACATGACAATAGATCAACAGCAAAGCACTGCAGCAATATCAGGATGTAGCTTGAGTCATCTGTTTGGGAGTGGCAAACTTTTGAGACTTCTAGGGGGAGGTCATCCCAAATTTCTGTAATTTTTCCATTAACTTTTTGGCTTACAAAGTAGTCTATAAGAGACTGCTGGGTGCCATGACCTTGTAAACAATTTCTTGTAAAACAAACTATCAATATCTTGAAAACTCTTGGTTCACTGTGTTGTGCATTAACCATCTTGAAATTTGTTTCTGCATTGGCTGTACTGAATAGTTTATTTACATGCAATGAGCCGAATAAGGATACAGACTTGGGATTCCCAAATCAGACCCTATTCACATAAATCAAAGTTCTGGTTAAAGTGTGAAAAGTACACCTTTTTCCCAGATTCAGTGTTTTTACTACCCTTTTCACATATTGTACGTATTGTGCCCAATTTTGAAAAAATACCTTTTTTATGTGTTTCTTCGGTTGTGCATGATATCCCCTTGACAATGACCTGACCCCTGTGGGAGTGATGGAATTGGTAGTTGACAAGGACAAAAGTCAGTGTTCATTGGGGTGGTAGCTAGTCAATTGGGGTTGTGGATTTGTTGGTTGACAGGGTGGGGGTAGTCAGGTAATTGATGGGCACTGGATCCAGTGGGTTGGGTGATGGGTGGTGGAGTCAGTGGTCGATGGAGTAGTGGAGTTTAGCAGGGGATGGGGTTACATTGAACTAATTAATGAGAATTAAGACTTTGCGTACCACTTGTTGCACATGACCTTCAAATTTTTTTTGCACTGAATGTTGACCACACCCACCAAGTTTCATCATCCTACCACAATTTGACAAATTAGCTCATTTTATCAAATAATGCCCTTTAATAGACAATTTGCACAATCCCCATAATGCATCTCGTATTCTGCCCATTTCCATCCGGGAACTTGTATCAGCCTCAAGTCAGCTAAAAACATACGGTTACAAGCGTAATATCAATACCAGAAAACTTAACCTATCTGTGACGTTACACAGTTGAACTGTATTCGTCTGGCAGGTGACAATTAGGGCAAGGTTACGATCGAAAATGCCACTTTTTGTCGTAAATTTCAACATCAGTGCCTCGGTTGTTTTTTGTTCCAATGATATTCGTCTACATTTCTGTAAGATTAACTTCATGTGAAAAGGTACTTTGTGTTGTAGTTTTAGGCAATGTCCGCCAACGCGAATGAACAACAATTTTTTTTGTGAACATGACCTCTGGTACAAGTTCCCGGATGGAAATTGGCACAATACGAGATGCATTATTGGGATCGTGCAAATTGTGCCCACATGCCCTTTGACCCAAGTATGATTCATGCAACATGGCCTTTCAGTGACAGAGTACACCAAATATAAACCTTGGTCGGAGTAACTTCTGCATTTTTGGCTGCATTGGCCCAATTAAAACATTTGGTCAAGATATACATTCAAAATGACAAATGCTCCTTTACTCCACCCACTTACTCTTTGACCCCAATTTGTGATACCCCATACGGCCTTGGGTCAGTTGTCTTATACTGACCAAATTTGTGTCGTAGCATTTGATTTGTGGCGGAAAACAAATGGATTTTCAAGAATGACCCTTTAATCAGTCCATATGACCTCTAACTACAGATTCAGATTACACCACATTTAAACCTTGGCCAGTGTTATTTGTCCTTAAGTTTGACTGCAATTGGCCCAAGCCTTTCGGCGGGATACAAAAAACAGTCACCCTAACCAAATTGAATCCACACACAGACACCAGACACAGTTGTCTGTGTCCACCCAGGTCAATGGTGCTGTGTGGGAGCGAGATATGGTGTCGGAGCGAAATGAGATGGATCCGGGGAGGATGGAGGAGCAATGATGTGGTGGTGGTTGGGGGTTGATGGATAGGATGAGGCTGGGGATGAAGGTGTTGGGTTTTTGGGGAGGCGGTGGAACGGTTGGTGAGGAGCAAATGGTGTAATTGTTGGTATGGCACATGCTGAGGAAGGAATGACGAGTATGTTTTAAGAAGTGCTTTTGAGTTTGAGTGGGTAGTTTGAGGAGGTATGTCTTGGAAGAAGCCAGTGGAGGAGGATATTTGGAGGGGTCGGGGTTTTGAGATGGAGGAGCCTTGAAGCGGGCGAAGTGGAAGAGGGAGTAAGGTCTATTGCTGCGAGTGGTGAGGTGAATCTGGGCCCACCCCCGTTCACAGGGACAACCCCGGATAAAACGTTGTATTTACTACTTTTATGTGCCCATCAGTGTCGTAATTTCTTTTTGATATTGGGTGGATAGGGTAATTAAAAGTTTTTGAATGAACTGGGGTTTGCTGAAAAGATCATTACTACACATGTCGCCGCAAAGCGCGCAAATTTGGCATTTAGAGCTAAAGTCTTAATATAATTGTATTATAATAGAACAAAATGCGCGCTTTGCGCGCAGACATTTACGCATTTTTTAAACTATTATGGTAAAATTAAGGTTCTTTAGATCAAACCATGAATGAAAGCAACTTGGGGGGGATAACGTCTGACACGCCCCCTCATCAAATATTGGGGGCTTTCCCCCCATCCCCCGTGATTTAACGCCGAGGATCCATTAAAGATCAGAAGTCTTATTGCCCTTACTGAGGGACAAATTGCAAATGTTGTGGCCTGCGGGACAATTTTGAAATGGACTATTGTCTTTACTATAAAGATCAATGAACAATCTTTATTATATTTTGGCTTACAAAGTACTTACTATGTCTTTAAGAGACGCTGTGTAAAAATGCAATCTGTTTTATACTTTATGTCCAATCACTAAACTCATAAAAAAGTGTATAGAGGATCAAGCAAAAGGTCAATTAGGCCGCGCCCACCAAAAAACACTCCCACCCTTGGAATACATAACACATAAGAAACAGGACTTAAAGGCCGACTCAGATATTTCCCGATTAGGGCGCACTCAGTTTCAACAAATTGTGTTTTTTAAAACACAATTTACCCACGGGTGGGTTGTAAATTAAAATAACTAACCGGAGATACGCACACCTCTTAAGCGCAACAAGCTACGCAGAGGTTCGGCGCATTCTTGACCAATTACGCGTCTCGAACGAGTTGCGATTTTCCCCCTGGCTACACATCCATGCTCGTGTGTGTGTGATTCCCTTCGAACAAATTATTACTCAGACTGTAATCATTGTGGAAATACACTAAGGTTCAAATCGAAGTCCTTCATATACGAAATCACACTTTGTTATAAATTCTGGATCCGGAATTTTTGTTATACACGATAATCTCTAACTTTTGAATAAAGCATTTCCAAAAAAAAGTCATTTGAAAAAAAAATCCGTTTCATCTCTAACTTTGGAATTGAACATTTTAGGTGACTATCTTTAGTTCTAGATGACTATTTTTAATTTCTACTCAAAATAATTATATTTCAAAATCTCTGAGTCAGCCTTTAAAGGTGCAATGAGAGATTTTAAATAACAGGTGTCCCTAAAAATATGAAAATTCTGATTTTTGCACTGGTGCAAAGCTTTCTATCAAAAATATCCCCATCTGAAAGGATTAAGCTGAGAACTGTTTCTTTGGTACCAAAATTGCAAAATTTCTAATTTCGTATAGGAGCAAATACGAAATTCAGCCTATGTTTTCTATTGAAATATGAGCATATACAAATCACCTTTTGTTTTCATTTCAAGTTATTTCTGCTGCCAAATAAAAAGAAGGGAATCTATTGCATGTCAAATCTATATGAAAATCACCACATATCACAGAAAATATGGACGACTTGAAATCTCTCGTTGCACCTTTAAATATTTCAAGTTTAGTGAAGAACACACTGCATGTTTCTACTGAGGGTAAAAAGCCATATTATGCGGTATTTTCGTCTGTGAGCGGTATTTTATCAGGTGACTTCAGGTCACTTGCAATGAATTGTGGGTTGATCGGCCGTGCTTAAACAAATCAAGATGACACCAAATACAGAACAAAAAAACCATCGCTGATTTTGCCAATGTTTGGAAGAGGGCTAGGGGTGAATGTAGTTTACCAGGAATCTACGCCGGGAGTTAGATCAGAATGGAGGGGGCGATGGTGGGCTCGTAGCTCTGGATTTCAGGGCAACAGCTCTAGGTATTTCAATGGCCCTCTGAATCTGTCTATTTAGTAAATTAAAGGATTATCCTCGCTGATGGAGAACTTTCTTCAAATCATTGATTCTTGACTCTAGCTTTCATCGTTAGAGGAAATACGTCGAAGCCGGAAAGCCAATCCATAAGGCAAACCCGTCTTAGTATGCATAGGATGACACGATGACCAGTGTAAATACTGATGCATATCAGTGGGTTTAGTGTAAAGATCTGTTACTAGGATATTGTCCTGAATGGAGACTCTAATGTCAAGAAAAGGAATAGAAGTGCTGGATTGCTCAGCTGTGAATTTGATTGTTGGATGGAAATTGTTAGCAAACTCTACAAAACTGTCAAACAAAGTCTGTCCCTCAGTCCACAAAATGAAAATGTCATCAATATACCGGAGCCAAAGGAAAGGCTTACTAGGACTGGAATTTAGCAGTCTTTCCTCCAGACGTCCCATAAATAAACATACCATAGACGGGGCCATTCTGGTACCCATCGCAGTACCCAAAACCTGCAAAAGATGTTGGTGATCAAGAACAAAATTGTTTTGAGTGAGGATGAGCTCCATAAATCTGGCAATAGCTTTTTGTTGGCTAGCACTGTGGGACGAATGCAGGAAAGATATACTGGCTTGAATCCCTTCATCCTTCGGAATGTTGGAATATAGAGAAGACACATCTATAGTGGCATCCATATTTGGGGGGATACTTACTTGAAAAGTGATAGGGATGAGCAAAACAGTATCTAAAAGCAGGGCAAAAGGGGGTCATTGGGTATCAAAACATGAAAAAAAGGGGGGTCATTCAGTAATTTGGAAATTATGTGGATCAATGACACTGGTTCTGTTATGCTATACATAAAATTTGTCATTTGGTAAAAAATGACAAGAAATGAACAGTAATAGATCATCAGCTCAAATTAAGTAATTACGTTTGTGCTAGTATAGATGGTGTATTCACTTCATTGTGAGTGCCCCAGTACATATTAGTAGTAGTAGTAAATCCAAAGTTTTAAATCCGGTGTATAAACGGGGGTGGCCCGGATTCACCTCACACTACCAGCAACCGCCCTTACTCCTTCCTTCCACTTCACCCGATTCAATGCATCCTCCATCCTCAACCCAACGCTCCTACTCTCCTCCTCCACTTGCTTCTTCCATGTCTTTTTTGGACGTCCCCTCCTCCTCGAACCTCCCACCTCGAACTCAAAGGCCCTTCTTAAGGCATGCTCGTCATCCTTCCTCAACACATGCCCATACCAACGTACACTATTCGCCTTCGCCAACCAGTCCATCGCCTCTTCCAAACCCAACATCAAGTCCTCAATCTTCATCCTATCCATCAACTTCACCCCACACATTGCTCTTATCATTGCTCTCTCTGTCCTCCTCTGAATCCCCATCTCATTTTGCTCCCATACAACATCACTGATCTCACACAACTCTTGTACACCATTCCTTTCATCTTCAAAGGATATCTTTTCCCTTGCAACAAAGACTCAACAACTCCCCACATTCCCTAAACTTCACCCACCCATACTAAATCTCAATAATATCATGACAAATATTAAGATTAATCCTGCTGCAAAATAGTATATATTCCAATAACAGTCATTTATAATTAAATATTCCAATAACAGTCATTTATAATTAAATATTTGTGACCAGATAGCCTTTGGTCAAGGGTCAGTCGCATGGTATGCAGAAATCGGTTTCTGTGTTTGCAATTATATATGACTGGTCACTTCCCCTTATAGCAGTATTTTGAATATTTATATATTTTGAACAACATTTTAAAAATCGAAATTACGGACAAATAGTTTTGTCTTATAGCCCCAAATTCATCTTCAGATTATTTTAGTACATGTAGATATTTTGTTTTTGACATTAACAGCTTACAGAACTTATTTTGGATGTTTTATGACATACATATAACAACATGTCCCGGCAACATGTGCATAAAATATTTTTTTAATTGGTCATAATAATTAACTTTGCCAAACCTTGCTTACCACATGTTGTATAATGTACCTGTCAGGTGCGTAGCCAGCCCAGTGGTTCCGAGGGGGCAATTTCCCGGTAGATTCAACAAATGTCCCGATCACAAGCAAAAATCTCCCGGTCGCAGGGCAAAAGATCCCAAAAGGGGCTGATTAAACATGAATATTTGTGTTATTTCGATTTCCGAGTGGTGTCAGCCCAGATTTTTTTCAACAAGGGGGCAATCTTCCACCCATTTTCCCCACCTGGCTACGCCAATGGTAACATGTATAAATAGGCTCATCCATCTTTATCAAATTTTCACAAAATGGGATCAATTAGTTCATGTAGAGGTCACCAAAGGTCACTTTGTTACACCACATATGAGCCTGGGCAAGTGGTTCTTCTGACCAAGTATCAGTCATTGCATGTGAGAAATGAGCCATTGTTAACTTTTGTTTATGGCCACAGTCCACAGCAGAAAAAGCTATCAGCAGTGGTCTTCCTGCATTAAAGCAGGCGACACAAAAAACAGACAATGGAACATTGGAGAAATGCAACACTGATAACATGTGTGACACACAGATTTTATGTATGTGTGCGTGTACGGCAACAGTACGAATTGTGCTGACCAAAACCAAATCCAAATCATTTGCTTCAGGGATAGTTTTAGAGTGAGTGAAAAGAGTAATGAACTGATGCCACATACGCTCCTACTCATAATATCTTTTCTAGGCAAAATTAACAGGGTCATAGTGCAATGTCTTATATCATATAGGCTCATATCATTGGTTGGTTTATATCACCATTGCAATGTGAAAAAATTATCGCAATATTATCATTGATCACGATATTGCCCATAGCTACCACTTTAAAGTGCCATATTAATTGTGTATCAAGCAAGAAATAGGTATTTGGTATCAAAATGTTTGTATAAAAAAGACTACCATCATCAACTGTGAAAAGACAACTATAACCAGTGAAATTAGGTACGTGTTCCCGGGGGGGGGGGGGAAGGACATGCCAATTGCAACCTAATAGCAACAGTGAATTCAAAACGGCATCAACTTCCGGGTGCTAGTCGTTTTCAAAGACTTAATGGTAGGAGGGCGCTCTTACGCATATCGAACCGGTTACACACAGACTTGACTAAAGACTAGGCCTGGTCACAAATTTAAATCTAAATGACCGTTATTGGAAATTACACTATTTTGCAGCGGGGTTAATCCACTAACCACGACGGATTTTGAAGTCAATATTTTTGTCCTAAATTATCATGATATTACTAAGATCTTTTGAACAAAGGTTTAAGAGATGATTTTGTAATGTCACTGGGACCGAGACTGCCATAGTGAAAAATGCAGGTAGCAATTCCCCAAATTAACGTTTGGCAATCCTCAAAGCCCAAATTGAGCAGATCATGTCCTACCCCCCCTGCGTGTTCCTGCATATTTCAATGAGGGTGGATATTTATGTGAGGGTTCAAGTCTACTATTGGGCATGTGGAGTATATGCCTTTGTTGCCAATGTTACAAATGTAATGTGGTCATGGAATAAAGTCCCTGCAGTACACAGAATCGGTTTAGCAGTTGTAACAATGGCGATCCTATCTTATTAAATACTTGGAACACCAAGTTTAATATTTAGCATCAAGGTCAAATAGCTCCCCTAAATGTGTTTTTGGATCCAAATCATCTATTTACAAAGCTTAATTTGTCAACAAAAAGTAATTTTACCTGCTTTTTGGTCCACTCTCAGTAGAAATTGGCATTGATGCTAGTAGCCGCCAGTGGCGTAGCCAGCTTTTTTTTTCGGGGGGGGGGGGGCAAAGGGGGGCACATATATTTTCAGGGAGGGCAAGCATATATCAAAATTTGTTAGTATAGTATGTGGCCTATGTAAATCACTAATTTTCAGGGGGGGCAAGATTCCCCACGGGGGGCAGCTTCCCCCCTGCCCCCCTCTGGCTACGCCACTGGTAGCCGCTGTCGAGTGGCTCTTACCGAGCCTCAACACTCCCTCCCTTTGCATTCTGGGGTACGAATGAGCAAATGTGAGGATAAAATCGAATGCGTTGCAGCGCAGATGCAGTGCGTATCCTGTGTATTGTACTGCGTATCCTTGATACGCTAGTGCACGCCGACTTTACGCGGTACCCTTTACGCTCAACCAAAACCAAATTAGTTCCATAATTGCCTCTTCTCCCTTTTAAAGATGTTCGGACCTTTAAAGGCCGACTCAGAGATTTCCTGAGGAGGGCGCCCTCAAATTCCAAAAAAATCGTGTTTTTTGCATGTACTAAAGCTTGTCCATATACTAATCACTGTGTGAAATTGCTAAGCTTAAATCAATTTCCTTCATATAGAAAATCACAATTTTGTTTAAAAATTCCGGATCCGGAAATTTTATTATACACAGTATCTATGGGACGTAATTACTACACATAAAGGTTAACTGCATCAAAACGAAAAATCCGATTCATCTCAAATTTCGGAATTGTGCATTTTAGGTTACTATCTTTAGTTCTAGTTGACTATTTTTCATTATACCCAAAACATAATATGTTCGAAATCTCTGATCAGACTTTTACCATCAGATAGTCCCCGTTTTACCATGTATCGAATGTTTTACTGATAGAATGGAAGATTGCTCTGAAAACCTTAAGTTTACCCCATAATTCCCTCATAAATCAAAGCCCTGCCCTCCTTCCAACAAATTAACCTTGTTGGCTAGTAACAGATTTATAGCTACCTCGATACAGGTTAGTACAATAAAAATGGACATATTCTTAGTGGTTTTTTGAGCCAAAAACCTTGCCGAAAATCAATGTTTTAGCACTTTTTTCAAAATCTTCTTCACTTTGTTATTTTACCCCATCATTTCCCTCATAAATGGGAAGCCCTGCCTCTCCTTCCAATAATATACCTAATTGTTGGCAAAGCTTAACGGTAGTATTTTAACCCTGTGTCTAGCTTTAATCTGATGGCAAGTCATTTTTTCTTTTCTTCTGTCTTCCTATACCTTGGTTATTCCTAATAATTGCCCCTGCTCTAATAAACGTCCCCCTACGATTTTTAGATAAAACATTTCAAGAAAATGAGTTAAGCTTACCTAATCACATGATTTAATGGCCGAGACTGTTGTAATCCATATCATAATCCCTGTTGTCATCAATGCTTCTGATCCATCACTAATGGTAACTGGCACACATGATACACAAGAGAGGATCGCCAAACTGTGAGGTGATTTGAAAAATGCACTGCTCCCGGGGGCTATTAGGAACAATACAGTATATGATCGTGGACCCATAAGACAAGATCACCGTAACAATAATTTTTGACTTTCCATTTTTGACTGTAATAAATTTCCCCCCCCCCCCCCCCGCTTTTGAAAATGCACCGCCCCCGGGGGCTATTAGGAACAATACAGTATATGATCGTGGACCCATAAGACAAGATCACCGTAACAATAATTGGCTCACATCTGTGATTCTCTTTCAGAATGGAACTTCAACAGCGGAACCATGGAAAGTGGGCGGAGGCCTCTTATGTCAATACTGCAAACAAAAATTTGATATAGACACGGTTACCTATCCCATGTTCACTACCATGAACGGAATATTAAACCATATTGGTATAAAATGGAGGAAGCTTCGGAATTGGCACGAACATCAAAGACATGTTACCTTACAATCCTGTGAAAGAAGTGTAATTTCAGGGACACAACACACCGAGAATTCATAACTGGTCAGTATTGTGGAAAGAGATTTCCTCATGCTATTGACAAGAAATGCCATGAAATGAGACACACAGTGAAACCCTTGCAAATGCCAATACTGTGAAAAGCAATTTATTACTGTTATAGAAAAGAGACGCCATGAAACGACACATACAGGTGAAAAACCTTACAAATGCCAGCACTGTGAAAAGAGATTTATTACTGCTACTGCAAAGAACAACATGAAATGAGACACACAGGCAACAAAACCTTACACACCCCCCCATGACCCAATTACGGCCTGCACAACGACCCCCCCGATACCGACGCCCCTGGTAAAAGAAAAGAAAGAGCATGACAATGACACTACAGGTGAAAAACCTCACAATGGAGCTCTGCAAAAGGAGATTTACTAATACTAGTAACAAGAAACTACATGAAATGACACATACAGGTGAAAAACCTCACAATTAATGCCAGACTTGGCAAAAGGAGATTTACTAATACTAGTAACAAGAAACTACATGAAATGACACATACAGGTGAAAAACCTCACAAATGTCAGAAACTGCAAAAGGAGATTTACTCTTGCTGGTAACAAGAAACTACATGAAATGACACATACAGGTGAAAAACCTCACAAATGTCAGTACTGCAAATGGAGATTTACTACTGCTGGTAACAAGAAACGCCATGAAATGGGTCAATAAGAAAAACTGAAATGGACACCATACAGGTGAAAAACCTCACAAATGTCAGAAACTGCAAAAGGAGATTTACTCTTGCTGGTAACAAGAAACTACATGAAATGACACATACAGGTGAAAAACCTCACAATGTCAGTACTGCAAATGGAGATTTACTACTGCTGGTAACAAGAAACGCCATGAAATGGGTCGCCGGTGAAAAAGAGATTTACTAATACTAGTAACAAGAAACTACATGAAATGACACATACAGGTGAAAAACCTCACAAATGTCCACATGCAAATGGAGATTTACTACTGCTGGTAACAAGAAACGCCATGAAACGGGATTTTTTTTTTTTTTTTTTTTCGTGTCATAAGAAAAACATGAAATGACACATACAGGTGAAAAACCTCACAAATGTCAGCACGGTGAAAAGAGATTTATTACTGCTACTGCAAAGAACAACATGAAGTGAGATACACAGGCAAAAAACCTTACAAATGCCAATACTGCGAAAAGCAATTTATTACTGTTATAGAAAAGAGACGCCATGAAACGACACATACAGAAGAAAAACCTCACAAATGTCATCACTGTGAAAAAAGATTTAGAACCACTGGTGTAAAGAAAACACATGAAATGACACATACAGGTGAAAAACCTTACAAATTTCAGCCGCAAAAGCAGATTTACTACTGCTGGGAGCAAGAAGTGCCATGAAATAGGACACACAGGTGAAAAACCTTACAAATTCAGCACTGTGAAAAAAGATTTATTACTGTGTCTAAAAAGAAAACACATGAATGACACATACAGGTGAAAAACCTTACAATGTCAGCACTGCAAAAACAGATTTACTACTGCTGGGAGCAAGAAGCGCCATGAAATGGGACACACAGGTGAAAAACCTTACAATGTCAGCACTGTGAAAAGAGCTTTATTACTGCTACTCATAAGAAAACCAATCGGAAATGACACTTACAGGTGAAAAACCTCACATATGTGAGCACTGCAAAAAAAGATTTATTAGTGCTTCTGACAAGAAAAAACATGAAATGACACATACAGGTGAAAAACCTCACAAATGTCAGCATTGTGAAAAGAGATTTATTACTGCTACTGCAAAGAAAGACCATGAAATGAGACACACAGGCAAAAAACCTTACAAATGCCAATACTGTGAAAAGCAATTTATTACTGTTATTGAAAAGAGATACCATGAAATGACACATACAGGTGAAAAACCTCACAAATGTCAGCACTGTGAAAAAAGATTTAGAACCACTGGTGTAAAGAAAACACATGAAATGACACATACAGGTGAAAAACCTTACAAATGTCAGCACTGCAAAAACAGATTTATACTGCTGGGAGCAAGAAGCGCCATGAAATGGGACACACTGGTGAAAAACCTTACAAATGTCAGCACTGTGAAAAGAGATTTATTAGTGCTTCTGACAAGAAAAGACATGAAATGACACATACAGGTGAAAAACCTCACAAATGTCAACATTGTGAAAAGAGATTTATTACTGCTACTGCAAAGAAAGACCATGAAATGAGACACACAGGCAAAAAACCTTACAAATGCCAATACTGTGAAAAGCAATTTATTACTGTTAATGAAAAGAGACGCCATGAAATGAAACATACAGGTGAAAAACCATACAAATGTCAGCACTGTGAAAAAAGATTTATTAGTGCTTCTGACAAGAAAAAACATGAAATGACACATACAGGTGAAAAACCTCACAAATGTCAACATTGTGAAAAGAGATTTATTACTGCTACTGCAAAGAAAGACCATGAAATGAGACACACAGGCAAAAAACCTTACAAATGCCAATACTGTGAAAAGCAATTTATCACTGCTATTGAAAAGAGACGCCATGAAATGACACATACAGGTGAAAAACCTTACAAATGTCAGCACTGTGAAAAAAGATTTAGAACTGTTGGTGTAAAGAAAACACATGAAATGACACATACAGGTGAATGACCTTAGAGATAGCACTGTGAAAAAAATATTACTGTTAGTGTAACATGAAATGACACATACAGGCAAAAAACATACAAATGTCAGCACTGTGAGAAAAAAATTATTGCTTTTCTCAAGAAAAGACATTAAAATACAGCAAGTAAACTTACGTCATCCTCCTGGCAAGATGGCAGTCTGGAACAAGGCGCGAAAAACGAAAACGTAACCAAACTGGAACACACACACATGATACGGACATGTGCGCTATCGCAATTAAAATCGCCCTCTGCTTTTCAAGCCAGGAATCCAAACCAGGGAATAAAAAGACACATACAGTCGAAAAAAACATCACAAATGTCAGTATTGTGAAGAGATTTCCTAGTGCTATTGACAAGAAACACCATGAAATAAGAGACAGGAGAAAACCTTATAAATGTCAGCAGTGGCGTAGCTTGGGGGACCCCTGCCAAGGGCAAGTATAGATCATTTGCTTGATGACAATGAGCTAATGAGAGCTCTCCGAAGGCACTCAAACATGCTAAAACCGGAGAGCTTCTGCCCCCTGGATCCACACCAGGGGGCACGTATAGATCAATTGCTTCATGATAATGAGATAACAGAGCTCTCCGAAGGCATTCAAACATGCTAAAACCCGACAGCTCCCGGGGCCCGCCCCAGTATAGTTCATCTGCTTTAAGAAAATGAGATGCCTGAGAGCTCCCTGAAGACACTCAAACATGCTA
>JAMKCH010030979.1:0-43211 GCA_023653785.1 Ophioderma brevispina | reverse complement strand
TTACCATAACAATCCATTATATGTATTCTTGAGTGTATGTGCCTTGTTCTGAATCTTCTTTTGTAGTCGATTCCCGTGGTATTTAAAATTTCAAATTCGAAAAAATTACCTTCGGAGCTGTCCTCCATTTTGGTTTGGTGTCTGTGACATTGGAAAAACGTGCCGTGCAGATGTTTCAGACCCATGCCAGTCTGGTGGATGAACTATGTGGCGTATAGGGGAAATAATGCGACAAGGTAAACGTGCAATGTAGGCCTAATTTCACATTAGCATGTATAAATCGTTTGGCAATTGATTACGACATAAAGTTACTATTTAGCAGTAGACAACAAGTATCCAGACCAAATGATATTCTTCAGAAAAGGCGCAACAAGAGCTTTCATAATATACGAAGCTTTTGCCACAAATGGAATCGTCCCAATGGATAGTCGAAGAAAGGAAAAAGGTGACTTGTCTCAGCAATTGGCGACACACAGGGCACCGCCATTGACGATGCGTCAACCGTATTTGTTCGGCCATCCAATTATATCTGCCATAATGCTCTGCCATCTCATCCGTCATCGGACATAGCAGAGTTGGTTGCTGCGTGCCTACAGCTTATGAGGCCGCAGCGCTAATTGGTGTATATTTCGTGTTTGTCCAGTTGTTGTCTCGTCCGTTTTTTTTATGTCCCTTAAGCTTCGAAGCTAGGATAATATTCCCAAACCGCGGAGCTTTAAACTAAAACGGAGTGTGGGTGATGAATGAACATGAAAATGAATATACGGGGGATCAGCAGACAGCCACTTTGCATTCCCATTTTGTATTCTTCCCTGATCAACAAAGATCCACGTGAAAGATCAACAATGGTTTTTTAAAAATTGGATTCCCATATTGAAATTAAACAAAAATCAGCGTTGATAACAGTACAGATAATGAAATGTTAGGTGCTTTTATACACGCTATGAAGAAAGTGTTGCCTTTCTACGGGATTATTGGCGCGGCTCAAAGAACAACAGAGAAACAAATTGGATAGCAAAAGCAAATTAAATATAGAAACAATTGCCATTTATGAGACACTCGCACATGTCGCAGCGTTGTTTTGTCGTGTTGATCACACACCAAACTCCAAAGTGCGGTCAAAATGTGGACAATTTCACGGAAATCAAAAACCAAGATATGAAACCAAATTAATGCTCAAACGCCAATATGTAGTTCTGTAATTTTAGTAGTAACAAATTACAACTTATGTTGCGTTTGGCCGGGAAATTCAGTCAGGGAGCGATTTACGGTACTGTTATGCAAATTTGTTTTGATTAGGCCATGGCTCGGACGTCCATTCTAGACTACATAGGCCCTTCTAACCGTAAATGGGGTCATTTTACGGTTAGATATTTAGAACAAGGGGGCATGATTTTCCAAATCTTTTCTTTCCAAAAATCTTTCCACTATTTTTAATCTGAGAGATGTGGTTGACATGCCATATTAACAGGGATAGTAATACTCATCAGGGAACACCAATTTGTTTTTTATGAAATTAATTTTGAAATTTTGATTTATTCTAACTACAGTACCATCCACTGATGGCAGCAAGAGTACCTCAATTGCATGGCATGGCCATTATCATGACATACCTCTTTTTTAAAGAAGGGCATTGCGCTTCTTTTTTCGGTTCAGCGTGTTTAGGTGACACATGATACAGGCGTAGATGAGATTTTTTTTCGTCTCCATTGTTGAAGGATCGGTACTTCCTCCTGTCTCCATTGTTGCCAACTTCAGGATTTTTTTTCCTGATTCCGAGTTGTGTTACAAACAGGTGGTAACAATCGACATGGAATTCCAGAGAGATTTCTACGGCCTGAAAAGGTCGCGGGGAATACCCAACAACCTTTAACCTTTGACATGAGATACAACGTCTTAGTGATGACGTTTATAACTGTTTAAAAATAGGGTATAATCTCTAAAAATAAACATTAAAAATTGCCAAAAATTACCCCAAAAATATTAGAATTTATTACGATATTCCAAAATATTACACTATACAATATTAACTTTAAAACAATTCAGTATGGCTTTTAAAACAAAATTGTTATCTTATTTTATTTTTTTATTTTTTTAATTTGAGAATGTCTAACTTCACACCTAGGAAACAGCGGTTTCTCGGACAATGAGGATTTCGGTTTCTTCGCGGTGATTCCCAACTCAAAAGCACACGATATTTTTTGTAATAAAGACATGTTTAAGAAGTGACTACGGCACGACCGTTTTAAATTAGTGTCAGAAAAGAAGGAAAAAGCCTTCTAGTAGACACAAACAACCACTGTTCGTGTAAAAGAAAAATGGTAGGTGTACAATTTATGATCAAACTTCTGATTTTTGTTTACTGCACAGTGACTGCGTCGGGAAAACACAGCACATCACCCCTGACTAGAATGTATTCAGTCTTTATTCTTCCTCTCAATGCGGTGAAGTCCCGACCAGAGGGTGGACTTGAGTCAATACCACAGGTCAGTTTGGGAATGTCTACCCTCACAATATGTGGGATCCCACAAAAAATGTCCTGTGCGTAACACATTAATAAAACCCCCGACTTTAACACTCATTTAGCCCACTAAGGTGCCAGTACTTAGGGAATTTTTTGCAATGATGATCATGGAATTGAATTGTGGTTTCTTAAACCTTTTTGACACTTTTTATCCCTAAGTACTGGAACATGTGTTTTTTGTACAGGACCGTATAGGCACATTGCAATGCATGGTGGGATTGATTCAAAACACCATCTGGTCCCGACAGTACGCCGCCTCAGCCTAGCAAAAGGGAGACCTTTCTAGAATACCCTACCATACAGCGGACAGCGCGAAGCTACACCTTTTTACAAACTAGGCAAGCTGCGACAGCGCGAGTGCTATAGTTAGTGTATGATGACATAGGCTACATAATTTTACAAGCTGTTAAGAGGTGTTTTATCGCGGGTGTTTCGACGTGGCGTAAAACCTAATTACTGCCGCAAACTTATACGTCTGACAGTTAGGCCTTATCTCATCAAAAATATTGCAACTGAATTTAATTGCACAGAAATAATGATTTTTTATAAATTGCAACGTTTTAGCAAATGAGTAGTGTCTTTATCAACTTATGAATTGGTTCGACCCTTGGTGATTCCAATTGAGACACATTGAGATTTTTCCCCATTGTTATTTTTTTCGTTTTGAGTTGTTAGAGCCCGTTGAGTCATTTTGTATCGAAAGGCTAAGCAGGGGGTTTGGACCCCGACCTCTACCTGTTTCAGAATTGGGCAAGGGCGACAGCGCGAAATTTCAAACTTTATGAAAGTTTGCAGCCGGCGACAGCGGGAAATTGGAGCCTTTTAAAAGTTTGATGCCGGCGACAGCGCCGAACTCCAGTTTTTGTAGGCACATCGGCGACAGCGGCAACGCGGCTAATGTTGTTTTCTAATCCCGTTGAGTCATTTTGTATCAAAAGACTAGAGGAAGGTGGTTTGGACCTCCCCGCCACTTCCTCCTGTTTAAAAATTGGGCACGGCGACAGCGCGAAGCTCCAACTTTTACAGAGGCAACAACGGCGACAGCGGCACCAGCGTGAATGATTGTTGATCTGGCCCATTTGATTCATTTATTCCCCAAGAGGACTAAGAAGGGGTTTGGACCCCCTCACCTCTACCTGTTTATAATTGGCAACGGCGACATCGCGAAGTTCCAACCTTTGAACAGTTGGCAACGGCGACAGCGCGAAATTGGACCTTTAAAAAATGTCTATGCGGCGAAAGCGCTAAGTGCCAGATTTTTGTAGGCCACACGGCGACAGCGCAACAGGCTAATGAGTGTTGTTCCTAAGCCCGTTATTCCATTTTGTATCAAAAGACTAAGGAAGGGTATTTTGACCACCACCCCCACTTCCTCCTGTTTAACATATTGGGCAGCGGCGGACAGCGCGAAGCTTCCAATTTTAAGGCAACAGCGGCCAACTAGGTAGAATGATTGTTGTTCGGCCACTTGATCATGTTTAATCTCAAAGGCTAAGGATGGGTGGTTTGGAACCCCCACCTTCCTCCTGTTTTAAAAAAATTGGGCAAGGCGCGAATCTCCAGATTTTACAGGCAACAGCGGCGACAACGTCTTACACGAGAAATTTGTTTAGTTGATTCATTTTTATCAGAGGACTACGGCAAGGGTTTTTCCTTCCTACATCTACCTGTTTAAAAAGTGGAATGCGTCATCAGCTCATTTCACTTTTGCAGGCACCAGCGCGACAGCGCAACATCGGCGAATGTAGTAGTTCAAAACACGGGTCATTTGATCATAGGACTAAAAAAGGGGGTTGGACCCCTTCCTCCAATTTTGTTTAAAAGTTGGGCAGCGCGATTCCACCTTTATGAAAAGTTGACTTGCGTCGACGGCGTGAAAGTTTGATGCGGTGACCGTGCGAAGCTTCATCATTTTACAGGCAACACGGCGACAGCGTAACTCGTCGGATTTCTAAGCCCACTTGTACACAGTTTAGCACTAGGACT
The DNA here is from genome assembly GCA_023653785.1 of Ophioderma brevispina. Taxonomy (NCBI): domain Eukaryota; kingdom Metazoa; phylum Echinodermata; class Ophiuroidea; order Amphilepidida; family Ophiodermatidae; genus Ophioderma; species Ophioderma brevispina. The sequence goes on along the minus strand of JAMKCH010030979.1, from coordinate 38,701 downwards.
ACTTGGAAATATTATCCCTTCGATTCAAAGGAATGGTAAAACACTTGTTCCCGTTTTAAAAAACGTTCAGAAACCAAAGGGCAATATCCCAGACTGTACGCAATAAATCATAATCCGCTGTTTTTGTTTAGTACATTATATGAAGTATGACAAATAGCTGCCGTATGCCTTTATGTCCCCTATCTCGGTATATTGTGGGGCTAAATTACGATATTAAATGATTTTCCATCTTTGTGGATTAAAGGGGGATTGCCCGATTTTAATATATAAATTTTTGATAGACTCTTGATAGAATGGATTCATTCCCCAACCCATCTATAATGACTTCGGCGATTGATCTTTGAAGAACGACCCATCCCAGTTCACCCGTGTTTAAAAATATGCCAATGTTTAGCACAAACAATGTTCAATATGTACAGTTTATCATTACTATGGGTTGCATAATAATGATATCTTTACAGAAACGAAAACGACCCATCTTCCGCCTTTATTTGGTTTAAGTTTGCGTTATGAGATATCAACTTTCAGAAACTTCATAAAACCTCATAACTACCTTGTTTGTTTTTGGACACATATTAAGATATTGGCAGCGGCGACAGCGCGAAATTAAAAAAGTCGGATGCGGCGACAGCGCGAATCCCAGATTTTTGTAGGCAAAAACTTAGAAGGGTCATTAAATTGAATCTTTGTTTTTCTAAGAAGGTAATATGGGTTTTTTGCCATGCGACGTAATGCTGTTTAGAAAATTTTTAATTGCGGGTGAAGAACTATTTCACATGCGAATGCGAGTAAAGATGGTTTAGAGACTTTTAATTACGGGTTAAAGAACGCTTCAACTTCACCCTTGCTTGTTTTTGGAAACACGTAGAAATGATGCACTTTAAAAGAACATAACTTAAATCTTGTTTCTAAAGATAATACTTGAGTTGTTTGTAAGGATCATATTTGGAGTTTTCTAAAAACGATCCAAATCTTCTAGCACTTAAGAATGATTTCGACTTAAAGTATTATGGAACCGTTAAGACGATTCAACTTTGAAGGTCATTAAATTGAAGCTCTGTTGTTTATTAATTACACATTCAAGCCTTGTGGCTTTTATCATCTGGTTTATGGGCAATTGCGATGCACAAATATGTTGAGAAACATTTTAAATTGCGTGTTAAAGACCGATTCAAAACTTCCCATCCTTTCTTGCTTGTTTAGAAAAACCTGCTCAATGTTTAAAAACATGTTTAATATTTGCCGGTGTGTTTACATTGATTTATATTAAGAAGGATTACTTTAAGAACTACCCTCTTTTACCATTGTAAACCTTTTTTATTTATTGCAGGTTTAAAGAACGATTCAACTTCACCACCCATCTTCACCCCTTGTTTAAAAACATGCTCAATGTTTACAAAACGTGCTCAAACTCTATACAGTGTGTGATTAGCCTAAGGGTTTATATTAAGAAGATATCTTTAAAAGAACGACCCATCTTTGCCCTTGCAAACAGTTATTTTAAGGTTTAAAGAACTTCACCCTTGCTTGTTTTGGAAACACGTTAAGAATGATTCAACTTAAAAGGATCATTGAAATTGAATCTTTGAAGAACTACCCATCTCACCTTTGTTTTGAAAACATGCTCAGTTTACAAAACATGTTCAATATCAACGTTTGTGATTACCTATGGTTTATATTACGAAGGATATCTTTAAAGAACTACCAATCTTCAACCTTTATTGGTTTTTAAGAAACATGGCATGTGGCGATGCCAGCAAATTTGTTAGAAACATTTTAAATTGCGTGTTCCGGGACGATTCAACTCCACTTTACTTTGCTGTTTAGAAAACATGCTCAATGTTTAAAAAAACATGTTCAATATTTGCAGTTTTTGTGTTACCATACGGTTTATATTAAGAAGGATATTTTAAAGAACGACCCTCATCACCCTTGTAAACAGTTAATTTGTGTGTTTAACAGACGATTCAACTTCCACCTTTGGCTTGTTTTGGAAACACGTTAAGAATGATTTTTTGAAAACAATGTCAATTGGGATGCCAGTAAATTATGTTAGAAACATTTTAATGTTGTGGGGTTAAAGAACTATTCAACTCCACCCTTCCTTTCTGTGTAGAAAACATGCTCAATTTTTTAAAAACATGTTCACTATTTGTATTGGTTTCCCTATGGTTTATGTTTACGAAGGATCTCTTTAAAGAACTACCCATCTTCCCTGTATGTTTTTTAAAAAATGGCAATTGCCGATCCGCAAATTATGTTTAGAAACATTTTAATTTTGCGTGTTCAGAACGATTCAACTCCAACCCTTACTTGCGTGGTACAACCTGCTCAGTTGTTTAAAAAACATTTTCATTATTTGCATTTGTGTTTACATATGGTTTTATATTAACAGAGGATATATTTAAAGAACGACCCCTCTTCACCATTGTAAACATTTGACTTGTGGTGCGGGTTAACGAACGATTCAACTCACCCTTTGCTTGTTTTTGGAAACACGTTAAGAATGCTTGCTCCCTAGAAGGATCTTAAAATTGTATCTAAATTGTAGCTTTTGTTTGTATTAAGCATCAAAACCCTTTTGTTTTAATTCAATCTTGAGATTTGTTGTTTTATAAAGAACGGGTTGTCAAATATTCCTAAATTTTGACTATAACCTGGTAACATTTGTTGTCTAAATCAGAATAATAATGGAGTATACGATGCGAAGTACTCTGTTTAGAAAAATATTGTAATTGCGGAATTCAAAGAAGATTTCACTTGCGATTCGATAAATATGTTTGTGAAAAACATTTTAATATTTGGGTTTATCAAACGATTCACTTCACTCCCTTCTTTGTTTTGGAACACGTTAGGATGATTCAAACTTGGAAGGATCATGAAATTGAATTGTTGTTTCCATATTCCAAATTGAACTCAGAAAGAAACCGGTAAACTTGTAGAACACACCCGTTTTTAATGCGTTTACAAAACATGTTAAATGTTAGAATGTTGGTTTAAAGAACGACCCAACTTTGGGTATTGGTATTTAGAACACATGTACTTGCGATGCAGTAAACGCTTGTTTAGAAAACATTTTCATTGCGGGACATTTTAATTGACGCCGGTTAAAGACGATTCAACTTCATCCTTGCTTGTTTTGAGTTTTTGTTGTTAAAAGCTGTTAAAAAAAAAAAAAAAAAAAATGAAATCTTTGTTTTCTAAAAAGAAGGATATATGGAGTTCTTATGTAAGGATCATATTATTGAGTCCTTTGTTTTTCTAAAGAACAGTTCCAATTGCCAGAAAACCTGAAGTCTTTGTCAAGAAGAGGAAAAACTGTAACTGCGTTACAAAAATGTTAATGTTAAGAGTTTGGTGTTTAAACAGACACACATCTTCATCACCCATTTTTAGTTTTTATGAAAAATTCATTGGCGATGCCGAGTAGAAAACTTTTCAATGCGGACATTTAATTGCTGGTTAAAGAACACTTCAACTTCACCCTTGCTTGTTTTAATCCTCGTCCCCAAACCCCAGATTTCCCGGAAGTTATCAAAAATTTGTCAAAAGTTTTGGCATCAAAGGGAAAGCTATTTTCTCCTGTACCCGGTGAATCTTAGGGGCTAAAGATGTTTTATTTTGGAAGTTTAGGAGTGAAATATATATATATCTACTTAATCTGGCCATCTTCACCCTTGTTTTGTTGAGAAAATATGTTATTTAGAAAACAATTTAAATCTAAGAGTATTTTCTTTTCGTTAATTGCGTTAAAGAATGATGTGAATATAAGAATTGATATTATTTGTTTAGAAAACATGTTTCAAATGATAAGAGTTGTGTCGTTTATTGTGTTAAGAAAAATAAAATGATAAAATATATTAAAGTATTTAAATGATTAGAGTTTGTGTTATTTTATTATTGCGTTAAGAAGATAAAATGATTAAAATATAATTCGAAGTATGTTTACATGATTAGAGTTTGTGTTCGTTAATGGCGTTTATAGAACACATGTTAATGATAAATAGTTGTGTTCAGTTTATTGTGTAATGATACAAAATTTAAAAAAAAAATCCACCCTTATTTGTTCAGAAAACATGTAAATACGGCGATGCGGGAAATGTTGGAAAACATTTTATATTTGTGGGAAACATGGTTTTGGCATGAATAGAAGATGCATTTGCACCCTTGTTTCAATACCGAGAAGTTTTATAGATGCGACAAACCAATGAATCGGCGGCGTGGTTAATTTTGAAAATAATTTCCTATACGTGATTATGGTCGCTGAACTTGCATTTCTGCGTGATACTTGAAAATGACTTAAAATTTGAACTATATAAAATCTCGCAAGATCATATTTTACCCGGCACATTGTATGAATGATGCCTTCATGGACCAAAAATACTAGACTATTAAAACGGGTCCCATGCCCCGTATTAAAATAGCTTATTTAGCTTTGGCGCTGTCCCGCCCGCTGCATTAAGTAAACCACTCGTTCGCCTTCCGAAAGCTGTGTTGGTATCAATTCAGCAAGGCAGCCAATAATGAGCAAACATCTCATTATTGCGCTGTCGCCGTGTCGCCGGCTGCAACATGCACAGCCACAGCTTCAACACTCGTGAAAATGCGATGTCCATACTAAACGTCATGCAAAAGTACAAAAATCCCACCTTTATTTTTTTTTTACATAAACAATCCCGGGAAAAGCCAAATTAACGCGAAATATTACAAATCAAGCTCAATCTGAATTAAACGCGAACTTTCATGGTTAAAACAAAACACACTTTATTGAACAAAAAACTGGAAAATACCAATTAAAAATCAACATCTAAATTAAACTTTAAACATTTTCCCCATGGCCATTTGGATAGCCAAGCACACCCGAAAGGAAAAAACCGTGAAACTCCTAAGTTCTGTGGTGTCCGCCGCTGTACGTGTAAAACTATAGTTTCACACGACTTATTCTCCATAAAACACATCTCACCTTTCTTATACACACAACGGAAAAGGCCAAAATAGTCAACATAGTTTACAAATCTAGCTCGAAATTGTAACAAAACCCAATTCATTGAAAAAACGAGAAAAAGGCCAAAATTAGCCACAATCGTATCGTACAAATCAAACAATCTAAATTCAAAATTTAACCCCTAAAATTTTCCCCCAGGAACACTTGATAGCAAGCCCCACAAGAACCAAAAAATGTAAACTCCTGAGTTCTGGGTGTTGCCGTCTGGTCGCCACGCTGTCGCCGTGCCCCGTGTAAAACCATAGCTTCACACTCGTTCCTCATACGCCATACAACATCCAAGTTAATTTTTTAAAAAAAAACAACGGGACAGCCAATAGCCAAAATAGTGTATCAAATCTACTCAAAATTGTAACAAACCCAATTTAATTGAAAAACAGAAAAAGGCCAAAATTAGCCAAAATCGTAAAAAATCACAATCTAAATTCAAAATTTACTATTTCCCCCAGGGAACCATTGATTAGCACGCACAGAACCAAAATGTAAAACTCCTGAAGTCTGGGTGTGCGCTGTCGCCGCTGTCGCCGTTGCCCGTGTCAAACCATAGCTTCACACTCGTGTGTACGCATAACACATCCCACTTATTTAAAAAACGGAAATGCCAAAGCCCAAATAGTTTAAAAAATCAAGCTCAATAGTACAACGCAAGCTCATCTCAATTAAACTCGACACTTCATTGTTTAAAAACTACACTCCCAACTTTAATTTAAAAACAAAAACGGAAAAGGCCAAAATTATCCAAACATATCGGGAAAAGGACCACATTAGCTCAATTAGTAGAAATCACGCTGAAATACGACAAATCACGCTAATAATAGAACAATCAAGCTCAATCTAATTAAAACTCGAACGTTTCGTGTTAAAACACGTTATATGAAGAAAAAACAACGGGAAAGATGCCATCGTAAAAATCAACTAAATTTAAACTCAATTTCATTGTTTTCTTATAATGTTCTTTAAATGAAATAACTAATTGTTCTTATTTCGACAAGGGTACACATCTTAAATTGAATAACTATTTTCTTCTTCGACAAGTACAACTCAGGTATCAAAAGCAACGCTCTGACCCGTTGCCTGGGTTTTAAAAAGGTTTGGCTTCTCGCTGTCGCCGTTGCCTGGGTTTTTAAAAGGTTTGGCTTCCGCGGCGGATAATGTGTAGGCGTAATTCTAAAGTTTAGCTGCAACAAGTTGAACAACAAAGTATGTTAGAATCAACCAATCACGACGCGTGTCACGATCCCAACAGGACGCGTAGGTGAGTGCGTACATTGCAGCACAAGCACGCGTTAGCAACGCAAAAACCCCGCGAAACGAAATAAATTCCTGACAGAGAGAGACGCGGAGGGCTCGGTAAGCATAACTCCACTTATGTCTTCACAAGTTGTCCATACCAATGGGGAGTGAGGCAAACCACATGGAAGACCTTTCCCCTGTTACCAGCATGAGCAGGCCATTTCAACGAGCCAACTTTGCCGACGCAGACACAAACAAATACCAACAATTCCAATCGAGTTGATATAGATGTTCCTTCGATAATAAATTACCTTTTGAAATCGTTAAGCCTCAAAATAAATTTTGTCTAAAAAACACAGTAGAAATCCATCATTTTCCGGAGAAACAACCTTTCCATACCGAAGTGATTTGTAGTTCGCAATTTCTTCTTCAAAATTTTTAATTTCTAATCTTTTAAGTGTTTTTTTCACATATGTCTCCGCATTATAGCCATGTTATATAGGATCTCAGTTTGTGTTTGATAGTGAAAACAGGGATCTATCGTACATTTATAGGTATTTTGAAGATCGACAAAGTGAAGTTAGTAAACTAGGGGAAAGTATTCCTGTTTTTTGCATACTTGTAACTCCCCATCATCTGTTAATGACCCTGTTAAAGACATAATGTGGAGTGCTTCTTGCAGAACTAACTATACTCTCTTGCCAGAATTCTCACGCTCGCAGTCTTGCATAAACAGGCTATTCCTTACCCTCCCTCTGAATACTGGAGTGAAAAATTACTACTGTGTTGAATAGGAAAGTTCAGTTATATCTGAACAGCAGCCTAATCCTTTTACTATCAATTCCAACTTATGTTGGGCATTTTTTGATATTCTCTAATCACCTTTCCAGAAAATTTTAATCCATACGTCAAACTGAAGAAATTTTTCAAAGCAAAGTTTCAGTCCAGATTTGGGGTATTAAGTTGCAATACTTGGAGCAAATACCCCCGATGTGGCACCGTGAGAATTTGTTCGAGTTATTTACCGTGCGCCGAGCGTGGAACTCGTCAAAACGGAAGTGTGAATCCCGATTTGCTTTTTGAGTAGGTGCCTCCCCATTGGTTACTCGCGCATGAGGCTACCATAGTCCCTCCGCCCCTTTTTATATGCCGATATTGCGACGACGCGCGTTGCCCGACCTCTAGAACCATTCATAGTCACAAAAAAGCAACTGAATAACACTATATAGTCCCAATAGGTACCCATATACTTTTCATATAAGGTAACTACCCACTGCCATAGAAGGAAGAAGTCTATTCGCAACCGTGACGGTGCGAATAAATCAATGCAATGTTTTCTGTTAATTCGAACCGACTGTAGCAGTGTGCATAGAAACATTCTTTTGTAATTCGCACCGTAGTGGTGTGAATAAGAATACTTCTCTTGTAATTCGCACCGTGGTGGCGCGAATAAGGATTTTTTTTCTTGTAATTCGCACCGTTACGGTGCAATAACGAAAATTTGCCCGTTGTTCACACACCAAACCCATCCGTCAAACCGCGCAGTTAGATTAGACGCCTATATCAGCTTATAATTTTATATGTCTTCCAAAAACTTCTCCACTCCGTGGTCGGAAGAAATAATACGTAGCTCAAGTACTTCGTCAAATGCAGGCGAAAGACAGCCCAAGTTGGTTGTGGTGCGAATAGAATAAATTGTTAGCATGGCATCCCGCCCCCCCGGCCCGGTATGAATAGCGCAATTCGGCCTGATCGAGCAACCAATTTTGTAGATAGCATTTTGCTTCGCGTGCTATCTACAGATTGAGATTTTAGCTTCACAGAACGGGCGGCCGTGTTCAACTTTTATGCGACGCATTGTTTTTTTGTTTAGATGTTCGGAAATGGTTTGGTAATTCTTACCATACTAACCCTGGTATATTCTGAGTGGTATGCTGCTTGTTCTGAATCTTCTTTGTAGTCGATCCCGTTGTGTCATCTTACAAATTCAAAAAAATTACCTTCGAGCTGTCCTCCATCATGGTTTGTTTGTGACATTGGAAAATGTGACGTAGTCCGACCACAATGCAGTCTGATGAATGAACTATGTGGCGCATAAGGGAAATAATGCGACAAGATAAACGTGCAATCGGCCCATTTCATATGGCAGGTATAGATCGTTTGTCATTGAATACGGCATAAAGTAGATTATTTTAGCATTAGAACAAGTATCCAGACCAAATGATATTCCTTGAAAGCCACGCAACAAATTCTCCCAAATCTTACTAATCTGTGCTCAACCCTTTGGCCACAATGGAATCTTCCCAATTGTAAGTCGAAGAAAGAAAATGTGACGTATCTCAGCAATTGGTGACACCACAGCTAGGGCACCGCCATTGGACGATTGCGTCAACCGTATTTGTTTTGCCGCCAATTCTATCTGCCATAATGCTACTTTATCTATCTCATACGTCATCGGATAGAGCTGTTGCTGCTGCCGTGCCTACGCCAAATTAATGAGGCCGTTGTTTGTCCCTAGCTGTCGAAGCTCGGATAATATTCTCCAACCGCGGAAGCTTTAAACTAAAACGGAGTGTGAGACGGAACATGAAAATGAATTTAGCGGGGATCAGCAGACCGCCACAGGGTAAATCCCATTTTGTTCTTCCTGATCAACCACGATCCCACGTACCTATGACACAAGTTTTTAAATTGATCTCCAGTATCTGAAATTAACAAAATCATCTTTGATAACAGTAACAGATGAATGAATGTGAGGTGCTTCCACGCTTATGAAGAAAGTGTGCCTTTCTACGGATTATTGGCGCGGTTGTAAACGTCCTCTGCTGATTCTCAAATACTAATTCAAACGGGCTGAATCCTATTGATTCTTAAACCGCTTCCCTAGCACAAACAATAGGAGATGTACTCACTCATCCCACTCCTTTGGAGATTCTGACAAAAGGTTTTCATCATATTCTTGAGGTTTGGGAAAACTTTTCCAGTGCGCTGGGATTCGGCATGGTACGCGGAATATTTGTAGCTGCAAATCCCTAAGTCATGGCATAACTTGCATGAAAGAGTCCGGGACATGAAATTAAACCGTGGATCTGATTGGATTGATTTAGGTAGGCCAACTCGTGTACAGAACCTTGGTAGTGCTTTCACAATAGGTGTGCTTTTGATATTTCTCATTGGAATCGCTTCTAAAGTGGGTTGATCACACATATGTCAACAATACTGGTTTCCTACCTTTGTTTTTGGCAAAAGGGCCTACACAACTCTATAATTCTACTGAATGTCTCCTCAAAGCTGGAATTGGTTTTAGTGGAGCTGTGGGATTTTTTGATTTGATTAGGTTTCTTTTTTCAAATTAAAAAAAAATATTTGCAATATGCATTACTCTTCCTGAGTGTGGGCCACCAAAAAGGATTCAAAATTCTATCAGGAGTCCTTACTAAGCCCAAGTGTCCAGCCATTGGGGTTATCATGTGCAAGACTGGTTACCTCTTTCTGATAAATTTGAGGTAACCTATTGATGTACAACTCTCCAGTCATCTTCAGGCGAACAATCTGGAGGTCTATATTTTCCTCATCAAATTGCCATTTTCCTTCGAAAAAGCACACAGGAACGTTTTGAGCTTCCTGTTTGGGCAGACCTTTCAATACATTCAGTGAGTTTTGGATCTTTTTCTTGCTCCTTGATCAACTGTTTTTTGTGATCGGTTCAAATACAATCTCTAACTTCCCCTAATACTGAACTGTCACCAAGACTTGAGAAAATGTATCATCCAATCTAGAAAGAATTTTTATTCTTTTCTTTTGTTTCTTTTGGTGGTTTGTTTTGTCGTGGTTTCCACTACTCTGTTATCCTGCTTGAGATTTGTTTACTCATATCCCTTGTGAATGCACAGGCAGGAAAAAGATTATTTCCTCGTTCATGTTCATCTTGCACGACAAGGCTTTGGTGATACAATTGGACTGTATTACTTTAACTCCAGCTAACATTTCCCGAAAACTAGCGGGACACCCCGGGCGGATTGGCAATTTAGCCTAACCCCTCAGTGACTGTTCCGAAACGTAGGTCTGATTTCAAGTAATTGGTGGATTGGCACTTTTGAAAACTCCATCCCAACCCTTTAATCAGTACATCAGTCTGTTTGATGATTTTTCTGAAAAAGGTAGTGCATCTCCAGAATTAAAGTTGAGCACAGCCCCACCTTTGTCACTCATTAATTAGTAAGTATGGGTTGTGGTTAGTTTCATCATCGGTGAGTGAGACGTGTTCTGGTATGACAAAAGTTTGATTCTTCCCTCACTTCTCCACTTGTTTGACAATGTTGTTTTGGCCTTATTTTGGTAGGCCTTTCTGGTACTATGCATTCATTAGGTTTCCCATGAAGTTTCGCAAACTGTGAACAGTGCCCTTTCTTTTTGCAATAAGCACAAGTGGCAACGAATGGTCAGATTAGAGGCCCTCCCTGAACTTGATTCATATTTTTCCTAGTTTTGGTACTAGTATCGATTTTGGTTTTCCACACTGTACGTAGTGGAGGGGATGGCTTATCTGCCATGGTTTTCTGTGGAAATTGACCTTTGACCGAGGTATATATTATTTATGCGTGAGTGCATTGTCATCTGCGATTGTTGCTGCTTTCTCTTTATTTTTCAATTTGACTAGTCTCAGCACAGGGGAGTATTGATATCAGCATGTACACATTGCTTAAATTCCTCTATCAGTATCACTGTCTCAAACTCCTTAAAATCTTCTTTGACCTCCTTAGCAGTTAACCAACAATCAAGCAACTGTTCTTTATGCGTTCAAATCTACATGTTCTGGTTTTGTGTCTTTTTGGTCAGCCCTTAATTTCTGTCTATAAGCTCAGGTACTAGCTCATAGGCTTTTAGTATGGACTTTAACTATCATAATGAGCACTTGCCTCAATAGCCATGGCAGAGTACTCTTCACTTGCTTTGCCTACGAGAACCCTCTGAAGTAAACCAAGTCCAACTTGGGCTTTCCATTTTAATTTTTGGACATATTTCTCAAGTGCATGAAACATTTATCAACTTCACTTTCCTGAAATTTGGACAACCCTAATGTGACGTGAATACATCAAAACCAGGCCGCATTTAAGAAGATTCACTCTTTTCTTTTTGTTGCAACTCTAATTCTTCTTAGTTTTCAACTTCTTTTTGCATTTCGATTTCCTTTCTGTCTAACCTCGTATCTGCCTATATCCTTGGGTTGTATTTCTAATTTGCACCGTTTCTCTCTTCTTGAGATGAATCTTTCCTTTTCTATTCTATTCTTTCCCTTTTCTGTGATTGAATTTTCTCTATCCTCTATTTCTCTCTTCTTTCTCTGCTGAAATCTTCAGTTGTTCTACTTTCAATGCTAAATTTTCATCCTCTACTGGAAATTACCTTTTCCCAAAATGATTGACCCAAACTTCATCGTCTACCCCTGTTTGATGATCATTCCTTGATATTGTTGTTTCCATTTACTGATTTTACCACCGGCCGCAATTATATTTGAAATTGCCAAAATCGACCTTTCTTAATTGATCAAACACATCCCAGTCAGGCTTCTTCACATTCTTGAGCATAAAATGCCATTGTGATTCAACATCTGTATAGTATGCAATTTGCAAAAATTTAAACAACAAATTTGGACAAGAACAAATGTTTCAAAACGAATTTGTGCTACAAATGATTTCACTAATTTTGTTCCCGGAGCGCCCCCAATTTCTGTTACAAGACTTACTCAAGCAGAAAAGTAACCTCCCGTGTTCATAAACAAAATTCACAAGAACATTTTTGGTAAGAAGATTGACTTGACAAGATGTAAATTCAAAGTAATGATTTTAATACATAAATTAAATCATTCAATATACACAATTAACACTGCACAAACTTATTATCTATATTTCTTACCACTTAAAAATCAAATTAAACCCACATCTCATATATTTTCAAAGTTTACATTCTTGTTGGGTCGCTCACCATTCTTGAAGAATTCAGGTCCGCATTATATCTTGCGACACAAATCTTGCTGGTATGTTCACTAGTTTCGCCGAAATTCGCAAAAGTCCTTTTGGTCTAGACCGGCCCTTTAATTTGTAAACTCGTAGACTTAAAGAACTACTGGAAGGAAATAACTGCGCTTGATGGTATAAAATTTGTCCCACACAGGTACTCAGTGCATTAAAGGTAATGTCACTGGTACAGAAGAAATGTCCTGCTGGAATTGTAATGTTAACCTTTGTTTTTCCAAGGTACCAAATTTTTAGCAGCTCTGACGATCTGACACTTTCCAGATTTATAATTAGATCATAACATTTTTAGAAATCCAATGTTATGAAATATTTCTCCAACTTCTGTTTGAGAGTCTACACTTCAAGAAATCTCTTGTTCACTTAGCACGGAAGATGGACTTGCCAACAGAATTTGTCCTTAGCAAAATTTCCCATGAGGCAACAAAACAAGCGAAGACAAGTCGAAATTTCGTCATCCTTTCAGTTCGCTGAACATGTTTAAAGAAGTCCACAATCTTCCACATCCTGTCGCGAAGTGTTTTGACATAGCTATTACACAATGTCTATTGTTCCCAACAGGTGTGCAATCTTGCTTCCTAGAAGTAACAAAGAACCTCTGTAGCATCTCCAGATGGGCGAGATAAGACACTGTGGCTCCTCTTTTTCTCAAATTGTGAACGTCTCTGACTGTTTGGCTCAGATGTCTCACACACTAGTCCCTTTAGAACTAGTCAATCGATATTTCATGCTTAGTGCACACAATTGCAAGTTTCATCATTTTCCAGTTCTCCTCACTCTTAATTTAGATGATTAAATTTAACATGATTTCAATTTATATACATACAGAAAAATCATATAATATTCAGGAGTCTGTCTGTCACAACCGTGACACAAGTCCCCTGCTAAGCATGACTTGATTGGCCTTATCTTATATCAACCTGACATAGTTTACACTGGCCCTCAAGTCATTCAAAATTGAACTGGGCACCGATGTAGAAACCGTTTTGCTCAACTTAATGATTCTCGAAATGATCCATGTTTAGCAAAGTTATTACTTTTGGGCTGTAAGAAATCGTTAAGACAACCTTAAATTGTTAAGTAGTTTTCAGGAAGAAATAATAAACTTAAAAAGAGCCATATTTGATGCACTTTTCAGAGGACGATATTTCACTTCCAGCTAAGTCCAACTGGAAAATCCAAGTGACATGAGACAGGTGTAAGGTCATACATGTGCGAACCCAATTTGGTAAACATTTAAAACCCATTATATACTTCCAGTCGCAGCAAGCGATTTCGTTTCTCTTTGTGTTGCCATTTTGGTTGCCAAGACCCTGTAACATTTTGCAGATGTGATTACGATGACCAGAAAACAAATGAGTAAGCATGCAAGGCTTGGTTGGAAGGACATTATCTCAAGAAAGGAGAGAGATATTGAAAGATTTTTTCACACTGGCTTTCTCTGATTGTGAATTTTCATCACTTTCCTACATTACATATTTTATTGTTTAATTTCTGTACATAGCGCTATACTGCCTTGTCATGGCAATCTGCTAAGACCAACAAACTTGCTAAATTTTCTAATGTATTTTCAGGGAATGTGGAAGAATCTAAGGGATAGCTCATCAATTTAAGGCTCTTTAAACAATCGATAGGTAGGTGCCTTTCACAATCTTTTGTTTGGCCCACTTGAAGCCACTGTCGCCCCCTTTTTTGCAGAGCAGTTGCCGACAACGCATGTGTCCACTGAATCGCTTTGATCGCCACAAGAGAACAACTTAGCAAACATAAGTACTGTCGTCCGATCCTGGTGGGAGCAAGGAAGGTAGAGCTCTTTTTGGTACACGGTTACAATGGTGAAATTTGTTATATGTTTTGTTTCACTTAGAATTCAGTTGGTAATTTAAAACGTTCAGTTTATTTAGTGAAATCGGCATCAAAATCGGTCAATTTTCAGTATGTTATGAAAGTATTCAAGTAAACTTAAGTATAAAGTTCTATTTTAAACGACTTTGAGAGGTCATTTGAGGCATTTTTTTAATAAAGTCAAATATTTAATATTTTCCGGTAAGTTGCCTGTACTAACACAAAGATGTTGTTTTGTAAAAACTGTGTGGGTGTGTTTCGAACACTTGCTTTTAGCGTACCATCGCATACTTTTTTAGCGGCATTCCTTACCTAAAAACTGACGACCGGGCCAAGATCTTTCGGGTCATGAACAGCAGGAAGAACTATTCATGATACATTCATCGAATCCGCAAAACACTCTTTAATAGAATGACTTGCCATCATGTTTATATACCACTTATCATTGGCCATCTGGCTGTCTCGAGTCCGAAGGACATCAATAATACAGCTGCAGCCTATTCATAGGCCATTTTTAATATTATTTGCTATATCGGAGCCTCAAACGCAATATGTATTCCTATCTAACTCGACCCTCGTACCACGCACTCACCCCCACTCTCACTAACCTTAGGGGATCACCGTCGTTCGCCGCCAAGCCGTGGCAGCGAGCTAAGCTAGCAGAGAGGGCGCCAAACCAGAATAACAGCCCCATGCAGGGCAAGCCGGATGCCACGCAGATACCATACCAACCATAAAAAATTACTCCACCGAAAACTGCCGATACACTTGAAATATTACTTGACACTGAACTGAGAATCCTTCCTAAACGTTCCCATCATAGTACATAAGACTACTTCTAACTCGCTCTGGAGCAACCACCAACTCTAACTTCCGATCTTTACACTCCTTTAGCTAGAGTTCTGAAAAAAGAACTTAAATATTACAGGAATATAAACAGGCTAAAAAATACTCCCATGCAGATCTGTCGGCGAGACAACAGTCAAGTGACTACCCCACTTAAATCCTCCCTGCTAACTCACCTGGTACACACACGTGACTTCATCAGCTCTGAACCATAGAATATCAATTATTTGCTAATTCGGAAGCCGCAAACCACATAATGTATTTCCTATCTAACTACTACCCTCTTACACACGCACTCACACACACACTCTCACTAACCTTAGGGGATCACCGTTCGTCGCCGCCGAGCACTGCACGATCCCAGATCCATTAGTTTTCAAGCACCAAGAACGGGCAAATTAGAAAGGAATATTACGGAAACAGACCATTGGTTCTACACCATTCAATGGATCACATACTCCATGCTATAGAAAAATAAACCTCTATGTAAAAAATACAACGTACAAAATTCGTACATGTGCGATAATACAGTTTCAATAGATGAAAAGTTTGAAGATTGAATCAGTCCACTGCACATGTAGCAATAAAATTGAAATTATCCCAGATTCAAAGACACAAACACCGTATTGTCAACGGATTCTTTACTTATCTATCTTTGGATGAATCCTCTCCATCTTCCTGTCTTTTGAAGAAGCCTCCGGACCACCAATAGCCGCGCTAGCCGACGCACCCCCCGACGTAACCTATGGAGACCAATTTATTCGAATCCAAACCAACTGCGTCTCAAACCTCTTTCAGATTTTCACGGCATCTTTTATACGACATCTTACCAGAACGCAATTTGTATTGACCTATGGATTTGTGAAAACATAGTGGCCTGAACAAAAAATCTGTAGAGCCAAAATCATACTTCTGCCAATGAATCTATTTAGAAACATAGCTACTGCATGTACCTTCCCCGTGGCACCACCCCATCACCCCATGCTCCTTCACGATTGATCACACTTCACTTCTCTCAATAAATAACTTAAGGTGGGATTCGGCACTCAACATCAGCAGATTTTTTAATTAGATATTTTTCATCATAACCAGAAAAGCAGCAAAGCTAAGAGCATCATATCGCATACCTCTAGACACCTTCAGTCGGAGTCCCCACCAAACTTAGTACGGACATTGATACCATTCTGCAGTAATAGGTTCTTTTCTGGTCCCGGATTCGCCAATAACCTTTTCAAACCATCTAATACACATGAAGGACTTGTTTCACAAGGGTTTATATAAACATGAATTTCCAGTGATGATTTAGTTTCCAAATTTTTTATCGGCAAAGAACGCAGTTTCAATCTTCGAATAAGGCGAACTTTGGTTAAACAAGTCACATCATCTACCTTGCTATATCTTCATCGAGTAGGATTAACTGTATGCACATGTCGCAGACGACCCCAACCTGCCAAGAGCCCCCACCCCCCAGTGCGTCATTATATTTCTTTACCGTTCTCTCAGCTCTGGAAGCCTTGCCATTAACCGTTTTTAGCCTAGAAACACTTTGTGTCTGGGCAAAAGAAAATGCATTAACAAACTCCATATCATCTCTCTAATACCCATGCACCGCATTCCTCCTGTCGAAAACAATGTTAGTCACACTTATCAAAATTAGGAATATTACTGTTATATTCCAACTAGTTCAGACCAGTGTCCAAAATTTAACTACAATTGTCCAGTGACGTACCGAAATCCAAAAATATATTTCAGAAAATAATTCCACAGTTGGAAAATATTAAAATTTCAAAGTGACAGTGTCCATGTTTCACACAAAAAATCCGGTGCACATCACGAATTAGTGATCGGAAGTGAAAAAACTACCGTTAAGCCTGACACATCTAACCTCACTTTGAAAAGTGGAACCAAAAATGGTTTTGGTTTATTTTACCATGAACTCAAATGTTGACTCACTGGAATCTAAGCACGTGCTGACCATATATGCAAATTGACTAGATTGGAAAACAGAAAAGGCCAAAATAAGCAGAGGGCCAGGCTGGAGCTACCATTTAGCCAAATCTCTACTGCGTTCACGTGCTTATGGCATCGCCATTAAAGAAAGGGTGGGACTAACCAGTTTATTCTCAAATCCCACGAACTGAAAAATGCGTCAACTTGGCTAGACCACTACACCAAAATTTGGAATTGAACTGTGGTAATTTAGCGTGGCCAATCAGCAAACCGGTCAACGGTGTGAGGACCCCCAACTACTCTCGCTGAAATTGAAAAATCTTGGGAGACGCCCCATCATCTAAATCAACTACCCTGCTCAATGTCCATTCTGCTTGGGTATTACACTCTCTGGAAATCCATGAACTTGTAGATTACTATCAAAATTCTTGCATAACAAATAATCTCCAAACATAAAAGATTCAAATCTATTTTACTTACCTTCTGACCCTGATTCCACGCCTTGATTACCGTTAATACCTTCAACACATTTGGCCTTTTAAAAACGTTTCAAATGCTTTAACTGCTTTGCTCAACCCCTTTTAACTCCTCCAAGTGGAACTCTTACTCCTTTCTAACTCTACCACGTATGGGTAAATTTCATTGATTCCGTACTTTCTCATCTCCACGCCCATGATACGTCAGAGCACCGCAGCCGGTACCACTAGAGTCAGAAAAGACCAAACCGTGGTAATTCAATATTCAAAAACATGACATATGTTAATACATTCCACATTATTCTTCCAATAAAATATCTCCTCAATCACGGGATTGCCAGCATTTAACTTACCCGACCTTATCCAATGGGTATTGCTGGGCTATAAAATCCTGTAAAACCTAGATCGTACTTGAGCAATTGGCCCTATACTCGGACCAAGATTACTTTACCTACTAAGATTGACAAAGATCTAGCAGTCATGCAAGGTAAAACAGAAATTAAGTCCTCAACGAGGACCAAATCACCAATTCTATGGCTCATAGCTTTAATTGTGCCATCATGAGAATTCCAAACGATTCCCAGCCAATTTATCTCTTGCACTCTGGCTCCACACTGATTTTCACTATTCGGCACAAACCCAGCACTCAGGAGGTCGGTCTAAAATAACCTGCATTGCCATGTTCTGACACTCTCAAAAGACGAAAGCTGTGCCCCACCATCATCTAAATACACTACAATAAAAAAACCTTCTCTCTCCAATATTTGACTAGAGGTTCTTAACTTTTTGTAAAAATAAATGGTGGCATACTACAACACAAATGTAAAACCGGGGGGGGGGGGAGGGGGGGGGGGGGGAAAAAGAAAAATACTTTGTAACCCCAATTAATAACCCATGAAAAACAAAGAAACGCACGATGGTTACGAAAAATTTCAATGTTGGTTGATAACCTCTTTTAGATCACAAGAAAACATAAATGCCCAATGAAAATGTTTCTGTTTGGCAACCTTAAAATCATCAAAATGGACCTTTGTTTCCATACATAATGATTACATAACGCAGATCTAAAATTAGTCTCTTCTTCCCCGAATTTTGACAGAGACAGATAAAGGATTGACAATATCCTGAGGATAAAAACCTTCTGAAATCAAGTTCTTACCCAAAAGTCATTGACGGCCTCGGTAACAAATCTGCGTTATCTAACGCCGCCTATTGTTCTTAAAATGGGGCTGGAGCGGTGTTGACACGAACGGAATTTGATATCCGTGGCTCACTACTGAAATAATATCATCCGGTGCATTCAAAAAAACCAATGCTTTCCAAAAAATACTATGACGATCTCAACCTTCCTCTAACAATCGGATCACCACTGCCTTGTTCATAATCATACAATTATCATATAAAATTCGAATCGTACCGATAAGTATCCGTATCTTCACTTGACTAATACTCATCATCTTCAGATAATGTTGGACCGAGTTAAATGTAGAGAAAGGTCGCCGCTCTTGGGACAGCGCCAACATCGGGAACACAATGATGCACACCTGCAGAATAAGAAACTAGGAATATAAATTAGTCACCAACCATGCACAAAAGGCTCAGTGCTGCCACAACTGTATAAAAAAGCAATTTCCAATCAAATCACTCAAGCAAAACGAAATCCCGATGCAAGACTATACACTCAAGCAATTCATATAATAAAACTACTTAATGTACACAGATCTTAATCAAAATGCGCATGACCAGTGTCATAAAACAGACCTTACCTCTCTCTAACCCCATTCTCTTAGCAGAATCATGCTTGCTGGCCACAAATTTTTGTCTCTGGTTTAACAAACCTGGACAATTCCCCTCGTCGCAGTGCCATACTTTCCGCAGGCGAAGCAAATTCTGTTGGCCTTGCGTTGCGCGTAACCTGTGAACATGGTTTTTGGCAGGGTATCGCCGAAAATTAAACAAACTGAGGGGTTAGGATGCTTCTCAGATCTCTTGTTATACGGCACAAACCTCCCTTCCAGAACCAGGAGATCCTCTTTAGGCGTGAGGTTTTTGCTGGCTCGGCATCCTTTGATGGCGTTTCTTAATCTCTTTTTCCTCTCGCTGTCTCTGCTAAACTCTTCCTTTTCGTACTCGTCCACAACCTTCCAACCTAGCTTCACTTTTGTCCGCTATCTTTATCAATTTATTACGACTGTCAAATTCGTTTGACCTTCTCTACCAAAATAAGCTGCAGTTATTCTCACCTTTCTGTATCTTCTGTAAAGCCCTCTCCACACCTTCCTTCTGCTTGAATTGAAGGAAAACTGCACCTCGTTTCCTTTCCACTTGAATTTATATTTATGTAGACTCTAGAACCTTCGACTTAGCAGCTTACAACTCCTCGGCTATGTACGACTTCAAATTGTCCCTTTTGGGGAGGTTGACCTCACAACCTGCCTTAAACACCAGCCGTAAGTATAGGCCGCGATATGCGCCACAAAGAACGGACTTGTTGAGTTCCAGTTGATGATCCCTAAGGAACCGGAACTTGCTCAATGGGTGGATAGGACCAGGCTACGATCCTCTCCCGCAACCACAGGTTGTGCATGCGTGAACTTATAGACCCGAACAAAAGAAGCACATAAAATGCTCCATCAGAATGTCGGCGAGACAACAGGCAAGTGACTATACACCCCCTTAAATCTCCCGCTAACGTCACCTGGTACACACACATGACTTCATCAGCTCTTGACCAATAGGAAATTATCACTTTGAGTGCGAAGTTAAAGCACAAGCATTTTTTTTTCTAAAAAGTAAAATTTTTGGGGTTTTTTTTTTTTTTTTTTTTTTTTTTTTTTTGTTTTTTTTTTTTTTTTTTTAGTTTTTTTTTTTTATTTTTTTTTTTTTTTTATTTTTTTTTTTATTTTTTTTTTTTTTTTTTTTTTTTTTTTTTTTTAAAAAAAACTTTGTTGTTTTTTTTTTTTTTTTTTTTTTTTTACACGTGCTCACACATACCGCTGGCGGTGCTTTCTTTCTTGCCCATGCAAAGCAATATGGATTACCCTTCGATCGATTTGTCGGTTTTTATAATGGGCGTCAACTCGCTTTTTTGTGTCGCCTGCCTTAACACTTACGTGCTCAGTGATCGAGATCTCGTATCAAAACAGTGGCAGGTATTATCCACTGCTGCCTTTGTGTACATAAAGGTGTGAAGGCAGAAAGACACATAGGGATCACTTGTCCACTGTTGTATGATGTCTGTTGTTGATGTCTTTGTCTGTTTGTGAAAAGGGTAATCATTTTGGCCTAAACAGTGCTTTAGCATTGACTGGGCTTCATGTATCCGTGTTTCTCCTAAATTCAGAGAAAGATGCATAAAATGGGGTATACTGTACTCTGGTCTGTTGATTGTGTTACTCCCATCAAATGTTCCGTCTGTCTGAATTGTTTTCAGGAAGTTTGTCACATGTTTACAAACACAGTGCTTAGCTATGTCATGTCATGGCTTATGCAATAAGTGTATTGTATGTGCACTCTTGCACGCCTAATGCCTTTGTACTGCACTTATATAAACAACAGATTGACCTCCCATTAATAGTCCATCCATATTGATTGGGGTGAAAAAATACTCCTTAAGTGACATCTTCCTCTGTTCCATTCAATAATAACACAGAACTTCTAAAACTGTGTGCACAATGTTTCCATTTTCTCTTGGATTTTAAAGGGATAGCAGCGATTTACTATCCGAAACATCGAAAAAATCATCACATTCATATTGTTTTATATTTTTTGTTTTACTGGATTGATTCGAACATAACCTCAAGGGTTGGCTTTGAAATCCATGTATTAAAGAGATGCAGTACTTTTTTCTGAGCTGTAATTTCGATACGTGCGTATCAAAATTCCGACTGAATCTCAAAAAGCCTTTCCCGGTGAATATCACAGATTTTCATCGGATATTGTGCACCATGATCATACAGTTTGACCTCAACACAAACATTATTGATCTGTGGTTATTCTGTACTGGTGTAAAACCACATCAGCTGTTTAGTTCATATTTTGAAACGTCGTTGTTGTATGTCATGTCTATCGGCGGGAGACAGTTTGACAATTTCCATCAAAACTTCGTTTTTTCACTATTTGGTGGTTTATTTCTGTAGACAATTAAGCAGGTATTGGAATTGCACACTTATACCTGATTTACAATTTTTTAAAATGGCATTGCCATATTTTTTTTATTCTCTTGGATTATCACTGCTAATCGCGCTTTAATGAATGTAGCATTCAAAAATTTTTCTAAGATGGCATTTGGATTATGTAGTATCATGTTTATGTGGCAGTATCAATAAGTAAGTGTCCATTTTAAATGTTTTCTAACAATAAAATTAAAAAAAAACGCGTGTTTTTTTGTTTTTTGATTTTCTTAAATGTTGTCAATCTGTTTTTGTTGGTTATGGCAATGTGCCTTGGCTGTTTTATGTTATGATAATGTACAAAGAATGATTTGTTTTGATGTGATTTGTTATTAGCAGAAACTGAAATTTTTTTTCAGTTTAAATTGGTCCATATTTGAATCATGGACCGGTGATGAACAATTCATCAGGGCATCTCTTGTATACTGGAATTGGTGCAGTCTCGCCCTGCAAATAGTGTCACTTCTTCAGTTCGCTTCAGTTTCAGTGATCGCCTCCCTTTCACTCAACTAGCGGACCCGCGCGAAGCGCTGGCCTCCCGCTAGTCGCTTTATAAGCTTTTACTGCTGTGTGTGAGAGCAGAGTCAATGCAATCAATAATTTATTGTTCCATCCATATTCATTATGAATACAGTTTACCAAAATTAAGGCTATCCAAAAAAGCCGGTATGGGACAGTGCATTTCCCCCATGTGTTACCTTTGACCTATGATGTGGTGCCGCCTTGCCTCAACTTTGTTTCTGTGCTCGGTCAGTGGTCTGTTGACCAAATAGGGTGGTCATAAGGCATTCTATGCAAATTGACCTCTACATGGCCTTAAAAAACTTGTTACAGACATGCAAAAATCTTTTTTTTTTTTATTTTTTTTAATTTTCTGATGTACAAATCACTTGCTAGTGCCTTTTTGTATTCAAATATATGGACCCTTATTTTTGTTTTGTCATTACTCTACAGATACTCCCTTGAATGGAAATGGTTGTAGAGGAATCTACCTAAACATACTTCTGGCTTTGCCAGGGCAGTTATTCATATGTTACACCAGTAATCTCATTTGTATTTATGCAGAATTTACAGTTACCGTATCCCACCCTGGGGTAGGATAACATTCATTTCACAACAATATATTTCTCCAGCGAAGAACTTGAACTTGTTGTTTCCAGTTGATTATCGCCTAATGAACAACTGAACTTGCTCATGGGTCTGATGAGGACCAGCTAACGTCCTCTCCGGAAACACAGGTTGTTGCGTAGCGTGAACTTAATAAGAACCGAACAAAAGAATCAAATAAATAGCTCGCATTGCAGACTGTCGGCGAGACAACAGTCAAGTGACTACACCCACTTAAATCTCCCGCTAATGTCACCTGATACACACACGTGACCGATCATTCATCAGCTCTGCCAATAGAAATAATCACTATTGAGGCGAATTTTAAAATGCACAAGCCTTACACGTGCCACAACAATAACGCTGGGCGGTGCTTTCTTCTTGGCCCCTAGCAAAGCAAAGGGATTACCCTCGATCGATTTGGTCAGGGTTTTTATGAATGGGCTTCACTCGCGTTTTGTGTCGCCTTCCGTAACACTTACTGTTCTCAAGTGATCGAGAATCTCTACAACATAAGTGGCAGGTATTATAAAATGCTGCCCTTGTACATAGGAGGTGTTAAGTCCAAAGACACATCGGGATCCCTTTGGTCCACTGTTTTGTTGATGTCTGTTGTTGATGTCTGTTGTCTGTTGTGACAAAAGGTTAGCAAATTATGCCTAAAATCATTTCTTTAATCATTTGAAAAGGGGGCTTCATGTATCCTGTTTCTTATCTAAACTTCAGAGAAAGATTCATAAAATGGTATACTGTACTCGGGTCTGTTGAGTGTTGTTACTCCCATCAAATGTTCGTCGTGTCTGGAATTGTTCAGGAAGTTGTCAACGTTTTACAAACACAGCGCTAGCTATGTCATGTCATGGCTTATGCAATCCGTGTAATTGTAGGTGCACTCTGCACAGGCTCCTAATTCCTTTGTTCTGCAGACTTGATATAAACAACAGATTGACCACCTCCCATGAAACATGTCATCCCCAGTATTGTTGGGTGAAAAAATACTCCTTAATAATCTTCCTCTGTGCTCAGGTCAATAATAACACAGGACTTCTAAACTGTGTGCACAATTTCGCATTTTCCTCTTGATTTTTAAAGGGATTAGCAGCGATTTACTATTCCGAACATCGAAAAATCATCAAATTCACTATTTTTATATTTTGTTACTGGATGGATCATGCGAACATAACCTGCAAGTGGTATTTGGGTCTTGAAATCCATGTATTAAGAGAATGCAGTTACTTTTTATTATCTGATCTGTAATTTCTATACGTGCTATCAAAATTCCGACTTGAGATCCAAAAGCCTTTCCCGGTGATATCACAGATTTTCATCGTGATATTGTGACCCATGATCAATACAGTTTTTTGAAAACCTCAAACCAAACATGTATTGATCTGTGTTATTCTGTACTGTGTAAACCACAATCAGTAGTTTAATGTAGATTTTAGGTCGAATTTAAAACAAGTTTAAAAAAAGAAAAATTTTAACAAATTTCCTCAAAAACTTTTCGTTTTTTTTCAACTATTTGGTGGTTTATTTCTGTAGACCATTAGCAGTTATCGGTAATTGTGCCACTATCCCTGATGTTATTACAAGTTTTAAAAATGTTTTTTTAATTTCCATATTTTTTTTATTCTCTTTGGATTATCACTGCTAATCCCTTTAATGATATTGAGCATTCAAAAAATGTTCTAGGATGCTATTTGATTATTCGTATCATGTTCATGTGCAAGTAATCTAAGTATAGTGTCCCTATTTTAATGTTTTTCTACAATAAATTAGACCATCCATAAAACCGTCATTAGATTTTCTTAAATGGTAGCAATCTGTTTTGGTTGGTTATTGCAATGTGCCTTGTGCTGTTTTTATGTATGATAATTGAAAAAGAAAGTTTATTTGTTTTGGAATGTGATGTGTTTAATTAGCAAAACTGAATTGTTTTATGCAATGAGTTTCAAATTGGTCATCTTTGATCATGGCCCGGTTGATGAACTAATTCATCAGTGCATCTCCTTGTATACGGGATTGGTGCAGTCTCGCCATGCATAGTGGTTGTCACTTCCTTCAGTGATCGCTTCTCTTTCAGTGTTCAGTGATCGCTCCCGTTCACTCAACTAGCGGGAGCCCGCGCGAAGACGCGGGCCTCCCGCTAGTCTCTTTGTAATACATGCGTTGACTGCTGTGTGTAGAGCAGAGTCAATGCAATCAATAATTTTTGTTACACATCCCTATGCAGTTGAATACAGTTTCACAAAATTAAGGCTATCCAAAAAAGCCTGTAGGCACATAGTCAATTTCGCCCCATTGTACCTTTGACCTAAGTGTGTGACCCTTAACCTCAAATTTGTTCTGTGCTCATGTCATTGGTCCTTTGACCAATATGGTGGCCATCAGGGCATCTCTTCCCTATTGCAATTACTCTACACACATGACCTTAAAAAAAGCTTGTTTTCAAAAACAGTGAAGAAAAAAAATAAAAAAAATTTTTCTATTTTTTTTAATTTTCTGATTAGCAAATCACTGATATTTCCTTTTGCATTGAATTAAACATACCATTTTAAACAAATATTATATTTTTTGTTTTTTTGTTCTTTTGTCATTAAAAAATCTACGATACTCCTAGATGGAATTGTTGTTCAGAGAATGCTACCATAACATAATTCTGTGGCTTTGCCAGGCAGTTATTCATAGTTACAACAGGTAACTCAATTTGTCTTTATGCAAGAATTTACAGTTACTCGTATCCCCCCCCTGTTCAGGGATAACATTCATTTCACAACAATATAATTCCTCCAGAGCTATATGCTTTCTCTCTCTCTCATGGTCAGATGGTGCCCCTAGCTCTGCTGTGGTGTCCTTACAAGACTCGCCATTTTCCGCGATCCCTAGCCAAACTTGTAGCTTCTGCCATGCTCCTTTCAGTCCCAACTCCTTTATTTCATCTGTCCAAGCTGTTGCCGGACGCCTACTTCCTCTACGACCTTTCACAGCACCACTGAATTTTGCTTCTCAAGTAGTAGGTTATAAATGAGAATCCCATCTAGAAGTTTGGGGAAACAGGTTTGACAAGGTTTTTTCTTACGGTTGTTGGAGTGTGCTGAATCAGAATTTTTTAGTCCAAACCCCCTGGGAAATGTTTGAACTCTGTAAAATAAGGGGCTAAAATTAACACCGGGGTAATTTTAAATCAAGTCAATTTGTGTTAAATGTACACCATGTATTTGTCACAATTATCGGATTAGAAAGGTATAGTTTGTATAGGTTCCCACCTTTAGTTACACGGCTAACGCCCTGATAAGGTTCTAGGCTTTTTAGCTCGGTTGAACTCCTCTACTCTCCATATGTTTTCATATTTTGGTGCTATTTCTTGCACTAGCTAAACCTTTCTCTTAATTTCTGCGGTACTGTCGCCCTTGCTGTTAATGATCGAACCCGTATTCAAATCCTTGTACCTCTTCAATCATCTCCCATCTAAGACAAAGACAAATGTTTTACATGCTTTAAGTGAACACAAAAGAAGGTGAGAAAGGAACAAATTATGTTCAAAAATGTCCATAACCGGCATCTGGTCGCTTAGTTGGGACACTGCTTCTCATATGTATATGTCAGGGGGTGTAAGGAAAATTAAGTGATTGTTTTTTAGAAACGTGTTTTGTTCCTCTTATTCCCTACTTCTTCTGCAAACCCCCTCCTGCCCCCCAATCATGTTGTGAGTACATAAGGTATGCCATTTTACTGAGCATACTGTCCAGTGACACATGGCCAGGGGAGCAAGGAATACATTAACATTTATGAAGGCAAAGTGTCCCAACATTTTATGACCAAAATTTGTGGGTTTAAAATTTTAATTTTGTATTTTTTTTAATCTCTGAGTCAGCCTTCCCTGAATATGGCCAGCGCACGAGTGTTTGAAAAACCATGTGCACTTGGCTGGAGCCCAACCCGGTGGACCCTCCGCACTACCAGCGGCGCGCTCTTGCCAACTGAGGCTTCAGGCCATGTTTTTGTCAAGGAGCGACAGCCATTATGCCCAGGTTTTCAGTCTGAAAGGCATCCCTCACTCCCCATAATGGTATGATGTAAGAGGAAATAAGTCTTGTGATGTCAGCATAGATAAACTTTTTTTCCACTCATGGCTATGCCACCACTTGTTTCACTTTTTATGCATTAGGGCCATCTTGGGGGGGGGGGGGGTGGGGAAATGGGAGGGGTCCCAGATATTTAGGGAGGGGTCAAAATTCATGATTAAATTTAAAATTAGATTCAAACTCAAATTGGCATTAAAGGTTGCTTTTTGTGATCATAGTTCCAATTCAGTTTTTGTTAATAATACTATGTAGTTCACTAGATAAAATCCCAGTCACAAACAGCGCTTCAAATTCTAAATTGCAGTTGAATCTGACAGTGCGTTTGAATGTTATGAGCGAATGTTCGTATCACGCGGGCCCCATTAGGCCACTGTGTGGCAATTTCTGTCCCGTTTAATACCAAAATGTATGAATTTCCGTTAGAGTAATCGAATACAACTACATAAGATTTGGCACACATACGAATTTCAACAGTTTGTCAGATGATATAAAAAATCTCACTTGGTTGATGTAAGTCGGGGGGGGGGGGGGGCGGAGGCTGTGATCACAGATCGCCCCTTTAAAGTAATAATCGACATTTGTTCATTCACCAAGAAAAAAAAATGACTGTAATAATCTTTGAGACACTCCACTTACAAGATCATAACTAGTTCAGCATCATCACTTTCATATTTGCCCTGCTGTCTGAAATTTTATTAGTGTAGAAGAAAAGAGACATGTTTGAAGCCCCTTTTAATGAAATGACAGCCCCTAACAAAACGAGAAAATTACTTTGTTATAAACCTCAACAGAATTAACTGGGTCTCAACTAAATCATGCCATGCAGGTCCTTACTGCAACCACATCATCTGACCTCTTACAGCAGTGTCTGAGGCTTGCACAGAATAGTGCACACATGGCTTCCAAGGCACTTCCATTCGATCTAGGGGTGAGCAGCAATGGGAGAAGGCATCAGGGCTAGGAAAGATCAATGCGGATCCGTGTGATGCAGTGGAAGTAACATTGATGATGGTGAGTTGGTTGGCACCGTGGCCATACAGGAATATGATGGACCAGTACAGCTGATTTTTGCATTTGCATCTTAAAGTAAAAATATACCTGAAAAAAACTGAAAACTCTGTGTGATCTTCAATTTCCATGTCAATTCCAAAATTGTGAAATAACCCTTCAAGTGCAAGTAACCATGTACTCTAGAAATTGCTGAGTCAGCCTTAAAGCTCAATGTTCGGATGATGTAAAAAAAAACAACCAACTTTTTTGAGGGAAGTCGGGGGACAAGAGGCTGTGGATGCACGAAATGCCCCTTTAATGTGTTGTTCCGATCACCTGGAACCCCCGATTTACCCGGTATTTAGATATAGATGAAAGGTGGGTGTTTGTGTCATCTGCAGAATGGCATAGAAGGCACATTAGGGATTACTCTGGTCATATCTGGTGAGTGGTCTGTGGGTCAAAATGTTAAACACTTCATATCATTGCTTGGCCTTATGAGTTCGTATTGGCTATGATGATGTAAATCTTGGTGGAAAGGAGGGGCCGGGGTGGGGTGAACATTTGTGACTTCATGTGACCTTGTGAACTCATGTTGCCTTTGGCCCTCATTCAATAAACCACACGGCAGACGACACCGCGGTCCGGGGACCGTGTGTGCTATTTTTCTCATTCGTCATACTGAAATTTCGGCTTCCAAATGCATTTCTTCCAAGATACATGTAAAGATAAAAATAAACTGTTTTAATGGTTAAACCATCAATACTAGCACAGAAGTGAACAATGGCCTTGCAATTGTTGCATTATCTTACAAAAGAACCAGGCCTGGTTATGTAATCTTTTACCAGAGCTAATAACCTCCACTTTTGTTTTCCATCAAGCTTTACACTTCAGTGTTTGTGCATAAGATTTAGAGCAGTGCATAATTCAAAAACTTGCAGGAATGTTTCACATCATATGTGAATTTCTCCCTTGAAATAGTTAAAGGTGCTTGTTCCGATTTATGTCTATTGTGTTCTCCACTTGATATGAGAACTTGGCACTTGCACATATGCCGCATAAAGTACCTTGGGAAACAAACTTGCGGTTTTGATGGTAGAAGCAATAATGCATATTGCAAAGCCCTATTCAATACTGTGTTAATATTGATGGTTAACCATTAAAAGGGTAGTTTTTCGTTTATATCTTGGGAATGAAATGTATTTGAGGGCTCAAATTTCAGGACGACAATGAGAAATATACAACGTTTCATCTGATATCAAAATTGATACTACTTCCGGGTAAATCAGGGGGTCCCAAAGACGATTGGAACACGCACCTTTAATGATGGAAAATACAAATTAGATCCATTACCACTAACATAATACATTTGCATCTAATTATTTTCTTTCAGCTCTATGCCAAGGCAGTGACAACTTCATCAAATGTCCAAAAGCCGCCTTGAAATGGGACACTCGAAAGTACCGCTGTCTTGAAGAAATATTGACCTATGACCCGGATGTTGTATGTCTACAGGAAGTGGACCATTTTCCAGATTTCTATCAGCCAATGTTAGAACAGGTTGGCTACCAGGGGATATTTAAACCCAAACGGTATTCACCATGCTTGGATCTGTTACACAACAGCGGTCCTGATGGATGTGCAATTTTCTTCAAAACCGACAAATTTGAGCTTTTGGAAACGGTTGCCAAGGGACTAACTGCACGCAAGGATTCGTTTTCATGGAAGTCTAATCAGGTTCTTTTGTGTCAAAGGTTAAAGTGTACAACCCCTGACCTTCAAGGTCAAGAGGTCATTATTGGTACAACACACTTGAAAGCAAAACCTGGGTATGATGATGTGCGACACTCCCAGGGCTTGGATCTGCTTGAAATTGTCAAAGCCCATGCCGACGATTTGCCGGTGATAATCGGTGGCGATTTCAACGCAGAACCTACAGAAATGGTATACAAGGCGTTTGCTGAGTGTGATTTAGAATTTGAGAGTGCGTACAAGTTGTTAAGTCCAGACAGAGCACAAGAGCCTCATTATACAACATGGAAGATACGTCCGGTTGGTGATGTATGTCACACCATAGACTACATGTGGTATACACACAGTAAAGTTAAGGCAGTCACAGCTCTTGATATACCTACAGAAGAATCCATTGGGCCAAACAGACTACCGTCATACAGTTATCCATCAGACCACTTGTCACTTGTGTGCGATTTTGAGTTCAATAAGTAATATGTTTTTGTATTCTATTTACTTTTTCCTTGAAACCTAAGCAAAAAGATCAATGGAAACCCTGAATATGTGTTTTTGGTTGTTTTACAATCAGGGTACCTCTTGGGACAAGTAAGTTTGTTTTAGAAACTACACAAGTTATTCATTTAAAATACAACTCTACTTAAAGAAAAACATCTGTATTATATTTAACCTAATACACACAAGCATTTTGAGTTGTTCCTGTTGGTGTCATTTTTTGCATTTAAACATGATGCATAAAATTGATTAGTTGAAAGAACGATAAGGGTTGTATTAACTGAAAATATGCAGAGTGTAACCTAAAACTAAGCAGCTCTTATTGATTTGGGTCTTTACCATCTTCGAAAGCAGAGTAAATTTTTTAAACGGAAAATTGGTTGCTTGATGCAGATGTTTTAAGGGTTAAAGGAAATTATGGGAAGTTTGTTAGTTAGAATAATGTTATTTATTACACAAGTATTTTTGTACATATGTATTTGTACATTCCCATTTTAAGTTTGTTTTGTTTTATCTGGTGGATTTTCCCTTGGTCTTATCGTTAACCTTTAAAAACCTTGACCCAACTGTTTTGACCTTGCAACTCTACCCAAGCTTTGAATTATGCACATCTGGTCCAGGAGCCACCCATTAAAAAGTAGCTTATGTCAAATAGGGCAACATGTAGATACCCAGCCCTAAAATGTCCCATATGTGTACAATATTGTTCATAATGTTATATCAACAAAGATGGCAGTTTAATCCAATCCCATAATGCCTTGCAACATACCTATGCCTAAATGCCTTACTGTACTATACTACTATACCCATACTAGTGCTTTCGTGGACAAAAAGTGCTTTAGAATGCTAAGCAGCACCGCTTTCAAAACATGTAAAAATCACGTAATTAACCAAGATAGCTATGTTAAAGACGTATCTATCCGGTTGGTGTTGTATTGACATCTTATGCTCTATCTGTGTGGAGATCACATGACCTCACCACTTTGAAGTCCTATTGCATTAGGGGATTGTATTTACACTCTTGTTGTAGATGGTCTGATACGTATACGTAGAATGTCCAATCGTTATGACCCAATATTCTTCCTTTTTTGTATTGGTTCTTTTTCTGACATGTGTAGTCTTTGTGCTATGTTAATGGATATGGCCAGTGGTTACCCATAATTGATCACAGGTATATGGAAGTGTTTTTTTCTGAGTTGTTATACTTTGTTCACACACAGGGGGCAAAATAAGATTTTTAAAGGGCACCCCATTTCAAGGCAATTTTCAATTGTGTAAAAAGGGCTCAAGGCCTATTACATGTTAAAAATAGGCCAAGAATGGCAAAAATTTGGGCATCAAGCAACTGTTAGGGGCACCGAAGGCATTGCCTCGTTTATTTTGCGCCCTGACAAGCTATTGGCAAAATTATTCAGTGCTTTGTTTTAATATATCCCCCATGAAGTAATTATGTTTTACGTGTGCACCTCTTCCTACATACGTGTGTTGCAACGTCATCAACGGGCACTGCGCCTGCTGCATTCTACTAATATCAATTTGCGGTGTGAAGAGTTTTGCCTATTTTGGTGAATGAACAAAGTATAATTGTGATAAATAAAGGTATGTCAGCTATGTATATGAGTACTCTTACAGTCTGGAGTAATTAATTTCTTGGCCAAGCAAGTTACTTAGATGGCACCTGTCTTCAATTCTCTCTCGCCAAAGCTTGCAACCAACATATTGCCCACATAGTTGAAGTTCCATGAAAAGCACGCACAGCAGCATGGCCAAGAATTATTTACTCTGTTATAATTATAATGTGTGTGTGATATTTCTAAATGTTATTTGCATTTGGGAGCACAGTACAAATCCCCTTCCTCCTATAAAACATAGAATTTGAGCGTAATTTGTGTTGTTTTTTTTTTTTTTTTTTTTTTAAAATATTCAATAGTAAAGTCTCCAGCATCTTAAATATTTAAAATATGTATATAAAACCGTCTTGCCGGTATGAATGATACGGTGACAGCGCTGGAAACGCAATTCTGTGGGGCTCAGGGTGTAATTTTCAAATCTAATTTGCAAAAAAACTTACATTATCAATGTGGTTCAAAAGGAATATTTTAAAGAGCATGAATTCAAAATGCTCTCCTGCAAATTTCATTGCTCTAGGTAAAGCAGTGGCAAAGATATGACGGGCACAAAGCAATGTTTCAATAGGCAGACCATTTTGTACTGTTCCCCATTTATGTGTTTGTGTAAACATAGTCAGTGACCCATGTTGTGGTATATTTATGCTGCACATATTGTTAGAGCTGTCATCCCAACTTTAAGAAATAAACTATACTTGTATATTTTTATTTAGTGTTTTACTAGAAATGACATTCCCTAGTGTTTATCAATGTAACCCTTAATCAAAGGTTGTGTCCCGTTCCTCCCTTCCAGGGAAATGGTTTTTAAATTTTTTTTAAAAGAAAAATTGTCCATCTTTGAAATGCATCTTTGTGAGGTGATATAGATTGAGAGTATGAGACCTACATTTTACTCAACATTAATTGGAAAATCCCAATTTTAATTATACGTTTTTGTTCATTCTGACAAATACATTATGTACCAGGAGGGTACTCACAGGTGGGTGTGGCATTTCATAACGTAGCCTCGTCAAGATTTTGGTAATTGGTGTTGCTTTAAACAATGACGGACATTGCTTTTAACTTTTACGTCTTTTTTGTCATTGTTTTTTTTGTTGCTTGATAAACCCTTAAATATTCTTATTCATCACCTGTTTTTTTGGGAGACGACAGTAATTCAAATGAAGTCTTGGTTATGTTCGGGGATTGGAGGGGGGTAAGGGGGGGAGGGGGAGCGGGGGAGAGGGAGTTTTAAAAATTGATTCACTGTGCCAAATTTCAACATGTGTTATACTGTATTATTTACTTTTTTCTTTCTTCCTCTCGCTCCATATTCAATCTTTTAATTTCTTGGAAATCGTACTTGGCATTGAAATGTGCAGCATTTGTGATGCAGTACATCAACAAAGTTGAAATAAACTGGTGATGTATCAAGATGCAATAGGGTCCATTATGCAAATTTACTGCAACCTTCAGTTTACTGCAACATACTGCAACTTTTGACCTGCAGTGACCAGGGATGACCTGCAGTAAAATTGATTAGGAGTGCAGTGGAAGTTAACGGAACATTGCAGTAAATTTACTGCACTGTAATGCAGTGCAGTAGAAGTATGAATGGACCTTTATGCAGAAGACAACAGGATTTCAAAATTGTAGTTACCCAATGTGCTATTCCATTTCAAATCCCTACTCCCAATGTCCCCATCTCCCCACAGGGAGTTTCCATAACCTGACCCATCTGACACACTTTTTTCTGACACCCTTCACAGAATAAAGCACAGGTTTATTCCGTTAAGGTTTCTGAATTCTTAAGTGTGTCAGATGGGTCAGGTTACGGAAATTCCTCTCCCCACAGGTGGTGTACAGATTTCATTAGTAGCTCAAGCAAAAGAAGGAACCTTTCAGTGTCTTGTGTGAAATTAATATTTAATATATATGTGTATAGTATATATTTGATCTTGGTGTATATATTATATTCCCTTATTTATACATGTATATTGTTATTGTTTTAGAATGTATCATAACATGAAACAATGCAGTTCAAATTGGCAAACTTTAATCAGGTGGTTAGTGAAGAAAGTAAAGTTAACTATTTTGTAAATTCAATTTCAGTCAAAGGGAAAGAGTTAATGATGCTCTCATGAATATGCTGGGATTATATTATTACATTGATTGGTATCACTTAATGGACATAGATTATGCACACATTCCAATTGTAGGAGTAAAACTTGCTCAAATGAATTACCATATTAAACAGTACTTAACTTTCACTTCCCCATATTGTGGGAACTGCAATTGTGATAACTGGTGAAGTGGAGTATGACAAAAAAACGTAGTGTGCTCCATACTTTGCAGCTTTTTCAATTATACAATAGACCTCTACAAGCCACTGATTGTAAATCTTCAGAAATTAGTCCAGAAAGGAGTCACAGGCAGAAACAACCACAACAGACAATCAAACTGGACAAAGGTGCTTGTTCCGATTTGTCTATTGTGATCGCTACTTGATATGAAAGCTGACACTTGAATACGACCCATCAAGTGCCGTGGGAAACAACTTGAACTTGCTGTTTTGATGCATGGTAGAAGCAATAATGCATATTGCGACAGCCTATTCACTAATGTGCTACCGATGATGGTTAACCATAACTATGGTGTTTTTTTGTTATATCTTGGGAATGAAATAGATTGAGGGCTCAAATTTCAGGATGACAACGGTGTTTCATCTGATGGTCAAAAATCGATACTACTTCCGGGAAATCGGGGCGGTCCCAACGACGATCCAGAACAAACACATTTAATGAGGTTGTGATTGTTCCGCAACATTACTGGACAGCCACTACAATAGAAGCAGTAGTATGAAATGCAAAGTCCACTGCATAGTTGAATATGTGATCCAGTCGCCTGGAAACTGATTGATCGATTTGTAGGAGTATGTGGAACAGAGGATAAGTGATTACCGGCATATGTGTCATGCCTTTGAGCAAGGTATTTAATCTCACATTGTTTCCTCTTGCCCCAGGGGTTTTTTATATGGGTACAGGTTAGCTGGGAACATAAACACCTCGCTGTACAGAGTAGTGTGAACCAACCGTTTAGGGGGAGTCTGGTCCAAGAGCTAAAGACAAGAAATGGGCACTTCAGGTTTTACAAACGAATTCAAAACTCAATAATGGGCCCAGTGACAACTACCTCAAATTGGTACAAACAGGCTCTGGTTTTAAGCATTGTAAAATTCCAAATTGGCACTTATTGGTAAGTCTGATGTGCTTTGTACTATAACTATGATGCTTGTAGTTTACTGATCTTATTTGCAATAAAACATACATGTACATTGTGTAAGTATAATTGTGAATAGTAATAATATAAATATTGCATGTGAGTGAATGTTTCAGCACATAGATAAAAAAAGCCATTGACATGGAAGGGTTAGTGTATGAAGTGTATGAAATAGAAGAGCTTAAAGGGAATAAGCAGTGATTTGCTGAATCCGGAACATAAAAAAACCATAAAAATTCCCATGTTTTGGTTATCTTGTTACTGGCATACCCTGCAGTGGTTGGCTTGAAATCTTCTTATAGACAGGCGTATATTTAGACCATTTCGGGAATTGGTAATAAAAAAATCCGACTTGAGATCATAAACTTTTCCTGACAATTGTCCCATAATTATGCTGATATTGTTGCACCATGGCCTGTATAGTTTGACCTCCAAACACATTATGATGTCTTGTATATTCTTGGCAGCAAAGTCAGCTATTTAGTGTACATTTTGAGTCGCCATCACTGCATGTCAATTTGCAACACATGGTATGATAAATTTCTCAAATACTTCATTCTTTAAACTATTTGATGATTTTTTCCCTACATTGTACACAATTATCCCTGATCATAAGCTAATATAATAAATTTCCAAAAAAATTATCCTCTCTCAATATTGCTGCTTATCCCTTTAAAAGCCAAAACCTGTATGTCCCAGTTATAAGCATATATGCCATATGTTGCATAATTATATAATACCCTGTGCACTTACTTGGTATCATATTGAAGGTTAACTGAGTAGATGCAAAAGGTAATTATGCCCTGTATATCCACATGCAAAAGGCATAAGGGACAGGCATGTTGGTTCCCAATGTTTTTGTGGATCATGATATTGTCATACTATAATACAGCAGGGTTATAAAATTGTAACACAAAATTTGGAGGGGATCATCTTTTAAACTTCACACTCAAATGGCATCCAAATATTGAAGAAAAAGGAGATGCCTGGAAATAGCCTACCAGCACATCTCAAATTCAAAAGTTTTCAGGCCTCATACATCGACCTGAGGTACAGGAAGGATTATAAAATTAAGCTGCAATCAATGGGTGGGTGGTCATAAACAGGACTGGATATGGCCATCGCAATATTTGGGACCCAAAAAAATAAAGAAAGATAATGACAGCCTGTAAATGGTATGTGTACAGTGAGTATCTCAAACTAAATCTCAAGAATCACCTCTACATTATTATGTTTTATGGATCCAAGTTGGGGGGGGGGGATATTGGATCCAAAACATAATAATGATATAAATTTAATGATTTTCACACAATATTAGGGTCTCGCTCTATGGGCTGAAACCAATAAATATGGGCTCAATCCAATTCATAAATAGGTTAAGATTTAGGCTTTCCATTGTATTAAGGTCAACAATAGGCCACTTAATTAAGCTTCAATCTGACAACGTATTATCCAAAGAAGGGTTCACAATTCCATTTGACTTTGTTTGAATAAATTGAATATGTGGGTGTCTACCAGGGGGAGGACGGCCAAGAATCCCAATTTCAGACGTCGCCATTGATGCATTGGTTTAACACGTAAAAGCGAAATCTTGACGAAAAAAATTTGATTTGTTATATGTTTGTCAAGGAATATTTCTTTATTCCAAAAACCGCTGGAGTTGAAGAATCAACGCCCAATGGAAGGTTTTATTTCTGAATTTTTTTGTATGAATTAACGAACGAGGACGAAGTCGCCATGTGGGTCATGGGTTTACACCCTTGACTGACTCATATCAAAGCAACCCAAATTGGTTTGGGTTTGCAATCCGTATTGCTGTTATTTCTTTTGACTTTTTGATAAGTTGTTGTAATGAATGAGGCTTGGCCGCACGCCTGGGTGTCTACCTTACAGCAAATTAGTGTACTTTCAGGGAAAAATGATTGTGACTGATTATTAGACTTGGAATGCAATGGTAAGGGCTACACATCATTGTTTAAAACAATGGATTGTGCCAAATGGCTACTCTACCAGATTATACACTAGCTTGAATGGAATTTCAGTTAAGATCTCTGGTTCTAAAATTAAATGAACCATTCTGCCCTGTGAAAACATGACATTGTGTTATCTTTATAGTTAGTTTCAAGGTTATTTTCATGTGCCAGTTTTTTGAAAGCTTATAGGGCATCTTAAGCATCCACAGCATCACCCCCCCCCCCCACTTGCCACATAAATTGAGCTTTGTCTATCATATGAACTAAACCTCAGTATTACACGTGTCTAATTTGATGTGCAAGTTTGATTGTCTCTGTAATTTTCTGCCATTACACAGAACACAAATTGGGCTACAGTGGCTCAGTTGTAAAACCCCCAAAAGCTAAGATCAAACTCGACCTTAACAGAAAATAAGATTTTGTCAAGGATGCCAAGTGAACCATAAATGAAAAATGAAAGAAGATGCTAGCATCTTGAACTACACCTTTTTAAAATGTCTACGTCTTGAACTGAAGTGCTAAATGTATAAAGAAAGACCATGGTTGATATG
Organism: Ophioderma brevispina; assembly: GCA_023653785.1. NCBI lineage: Eukaryota > Metazoa > Echinodermata > Ophiuroidea > Amphilepidida > Ophiodermatidae > Ophioderma > Ophioderma brevispina. The sequence goes on along the minus strand of JAMKCH010030979.1, from coordinate 1,303 downwards.
AAATGCTGCTACTCAAAATGCAGGGTTACTATGTATGTAATCATGTGATGAGCTAATGTATGGTATTTACCTTTTGTGAATGTGCCCACCACAGGCCTAGTTTCTTGTATATTAGAATCAAGTGGTGTGATGTAAATGTGTAGTATGTTGAAATGTGAATGAGTATACCAATACAAGATATTCCAAGAAAGGGATGCCAAGGACTTCAGTTTTCAAGCCCAAAGACTCAATCTGGATGATTGATTAGCTAGATTAAGGAGGCATTTAAGAAAGGAAAGAGCACCCTCAATTTTTTGACAAAGCTAGTTTTGGCATGCACCAAAATTAAAAGAGCCAACTTCCAATGGGGTAACAAAATGGCCAATGCATTGTCAAGCAAACCAGTTTTTTTGTTACGAAACCTAGAACAAATTTTTGCTGTCCTAAGGGAGCAGACTATATATCAGAATAGTTGTAAAAGTAGCAGACGGTGAAATACAGGATCAGAATACAATTGGAATTTTTCAGCATAGGTGTAGTGTTGCCTTTGTAGTACTATGGGCCCAAACAGAAGAGGTTAGGATCACCACAAATACCCCAGATATCTGTGTTTCTTGAATTCATGGAAAGGAAGAAAGAACAAATCCCAGACAGGTGACAATCACCATAGCATGCACGTTCAAGTCTTCTGGACCCTCTATAATCGGGTTGCAAGACAAACCCAGTGGCAAAAACAAAGGGAGAGCCTGCCTGGTGGGCCTGCCAGGCCTCCCACACTTCAAATCTCCTTAAAGGCACATGCAGCACAACAACCCAATCAGTAGGGCAGATTTAAAGGTGCTTTGTTTCCGATTTTTGTGTATCATTATTCTACTGGTATGAGAGCCTGACACTTGTATACGGCCACCAGGACGTGGGAAACAACTTGCGGTTTTGATGCCATACGCGATAATGCATAGTGAAACGCCCTATTCGGTACTCGGTGTTAATATGATGGTTAACCATTAAACAGCAGGTTTTTGTCAGTATCTGTGAGACGAAATGGATTTGGAAAGCTTGAAATTCAGGAAGACAATGAGAAAAATATGGCCTTTCCTCTGATATCAAAATTGATACTACTCCGGGAGTAATAGGGGGGGGGGGGGGGGGTCCAAACACGATCGACAATGCACCTTTAAAGGTAAAAATCATCAACTTATATTTCTGTACAATTGGTCAAATCCAAAAGGGTGAGGTTCCCTATAAACACAAACTGGATTTATATTCAGTTATTTTTGGCTAAAAAATTTGACGGGTGGGGGATTTATAAGGGTTAACGATACTT
>JAMKCH010030978.1:0-25765 GCA_023653785.1 Ophioderma brevispina | reverse complement strand
GATTTATATAGCGCTTTTCAAAGTATCAAAGCGCTTCTACATTTAATTCCTGCTGGCCACTAGAATATGTCAGCTGCTTACAAATGCCCAGGCATACGGCCCTCATGGACAATATTCCTAACAGCCCACCATTTCAGCACCTGGGTGGAGAGAGGCAAGCGAGGTAAATGCCTTGCCCATAGTGCACAACACATTGGCCTCAGCGGGACTCGAACCCATACATTTGGGTCCCAGAGCGGTCGTTGTATCCCTGGACCCACATGTGCCTTGGTTGGTATGACACTGTTCAGGGTGTGTGTTTGTCAGTTTGAGGTTTTAAAATGGAGTGCTTTATTCTGTGAAGGTTTCTTAATCATAATGTGTGTCAGAATAATAAGTGTGTCCGATGGGCCGGTTCCAGAAACTCCCACTTAAAACCTGTTTTCCACTGGCAGATAATAATTACCTAATTATATTGGACAGTCTATTTTGGCCCAACTTATGCAGTTTCCTGTAATGGGTCCCAAAATTTTAAAGACAATTAAAACTAGTACTCCCCCTATCAAAAAAATCAGAACAGGTATGAATATTTAACTGCATTCACTAAATACAATAAAAGTAGTTGCTTTTTTCCTTTCAACACAAGAAATTAGCTGATTGTGCATACACATCAGTTGGAATCTTTTACAGGGCATATTTGGTCCATTTGATAGAATGGCCAACTCTGAAGGTTGTGAGTTTAGAGTCCCCTGTGGCAAATATGGTTGTGCTATGGGGCAAAGCACTTTATTCACTCCCTCCTCTCTCTCACTCGCTTCCCAGGTGTAAAATGGGGAGCCATTAGGGGAAATGTTACAACTTAGTGTTCACTGCGCTATCTGCAGTCACAGTTGCAACCTTTATTGGTGGTTAAGGCTGGCAACACCGATCACACCTTATTCCCCACTTTACTCCGCCATCGAAATTTATAACTTTGGCATCTTCACATTCATATGTTTCTCATTAACCCATGAAATTTACAGTCAATGATTATGAAAAAAAAGACAATTATTAAATCCGGAGGTCTACCATATTTCCTACATGATCTCTGATGGCGCAGTACGGTTAAAACATTCTATAACCCCCAAGTAACAAATCAATATATCTTTTTCTATAGATCTGTAGGCCTATCTCCTTTAAGCTTTTTCCTCCCCCCCTCATCATCGATCTGATTGACTATAATTCTCCTATATACCTGAGTATGGTGAAAGAGTATGGTGAAAACCCTGTATGTGCCAAGCTGCCTGGTACTTTCTATCCCCACCTATATTCTGGGCCATAATTTCTTGGACATAAAAAAACGCTCACGTTTGATCGTGGCGGGTACTGTGTCCTACGTGTCACACATTCACCTGTATTCACCTGTCTTCTCGGCTCCGAAATAGGACATTTAAGTTCTATAATTCCCACCCTATCTCCTTTACAAATCCCCTGCATGGAAATTCAGACAAAATGATGTGTGCAGATAGTAGCTTTTCTATCTCCAGTATTAATAGTCAATTTGTTTGTACTTTTTGGAGAAGAATCATCCACTTCACTCTTGAAGATGCCCATTCCAGTGGTCACGACACTGTGTGATAACTTTTCTTCCTTATAGTCATTGGCATGTTGTTTCTGGATTCTAAGGCGATGACCCTCGCAGATCTATCTTCACATCCTTCATTTGAACAACCTTGTTCTCATTGTTCATGTTGCTGACCATGCATTATTTTGAAGACTTGGATCATGTCACCTCTTAGACGTCTATAATGGCGGCGCTGTTTTGTGGGGAAGCGGGCGTACATTCTAAACTGTCCAAGAAATTATGAGCGAGAGTCTAAAAAAGGGCTAATTGCCTGTTTGGAATTACCATGTTTGCACTAAAGTGACCATTTAAGTGGACTTATCTTCAATTTTGAGCCAATCTTGAGCAATGTCATGCAAATCTTGGATAAAATCTGTAAATACACATAAACGTAACGTAACGTAATAACGTGTTGATTTTGAGCATTCATGACTTTCTTGCATATCATATCCAATGCTTGGTCAAGGCTTGCGTCACGAAATTGAACAACAGACCAAATGTATTTTTGATAGGCAAATAAAGGTAATTAATAAACGAAAATGCTGAGATATTGTAAGTCAAGTCCTGGGAGGTAGCTACTTTTGAGCTATACAAATAGGTGCAAGTTTACTTTAATTTGTATCTCTATCTATTTCCCAGTAAATGGATATTGAATTACAGTTGAGGCACAAAATGAGGTGATTTTCAAGACCATGTATCATGTAGGTTTCAACAACTCACCTATCTTCTTGTACAGGGGCATACCCGTGTAGATCTTTGTCAAAGACGCCTCGCATTTTTGTCCACCAACCGTGACAAGATCGCCGAAGGCGAGTGTCGACCGCCGGAGCCTGTGGCCGAGCGGTGCGAGGCTTCTTTGCGCAAATTGGTATGTCCCTGTGCAAGCATAATGTGTTCAATTAAGATGTCGTCTATCTACGCACTGCCCATTTCATCGTGACACCGTTTTCAGATACTTTGCCAATATCGCTGACTCGGCCGTCAAAAGTAATAATCGATTTTTGCACGGCCAATTAGCATAACGCAAATTCAAGCAAAATATTCACGGATCACAAAGGTCTTGACAGCTGCGAGTGCGAGGGAGTCCGTACGGTATGTGAAATGGCAAGGGCCTAGTTGTAGCCCAGCTCTGCGGAAATAAAAGCCACAGTAAAAGTTATTCCCACCTTCCCTGCACAAACACACTGAATATGAGACTAGACTAGGGCATACGTCAGTCATTTTATCAAATATTCGTACTGCAGTGACCAGTCAAAATTGCCACTCACAGACATGACATTTTTAATGAATCCTGACCCGCGCATCATCATGCAACGCAAATGTGGCGTGTGGCGAACATCCCAAAATTCAAGCCATACTGATACTCAGCACCGGGACTCACTTACTCAGCACAGACTGCAGCTAGCTCGAATAATCCTACACCGTCACCGGGATCCTACACAGTGACAAAACGATGCATGTAATTCCACCATGATTTTCACCGGGCCGTTTTCACAGCAGCAAGAGGGTTTGCCATTTTACATTCCCAGCTTGCGGTATCAGGGATCCTCGCTGTCATGGCTGTATTCGCTTTGTTTTGAATCCGTTACCAAAACTCATTAATTGAATGGTTATTGAACAGTTCCAATAAACTCGTATTCTGGGAACTATTTTAAGCGAACGATGACATCATCATTGACCAATCAACGATCGCTATAGTTTCGGAAGAAATATCCCGAAAATCAATGAGTAACAAAGAAAATGAAATATTTGCAAAAAGGCTTTGATTACGACTCAGCTTTGAGCGCTCCAGAGAGGGGCGGACTCACACAAATTGAATAAATAATCAAAGCCTTGATAAATCTGGGGGCATACTGTTGTTGATTCGTTATCAACCCACAGTTCATATGCAAATTAGCACACCACACACGGTGCAGTATTCAAGGAAGTGCAGTACACTTAAGTCGACGTACTATTTGTAATGTTTGGAACTCCGAGTACGTGCACAGGCACCAGGTGCAAACGGCAAAGCAACAAACATGCCAAAACTATCGTTTTGCTTTAGATTTTGCTAAAATATATTACCAGGAAAGATTTCTGTCAAACTGGGAACATTTCAGTATTATAGTGAGAATAATTATATTCCTCTATACATAAGTTTTCATAAGGATTTTTGTTGTTGAAAGGGATTCATACATGTTACAGAATGATTCATCACAAATCAACAACTCTGCATCCGATATATCTGCATATTTTTTATCCACTCGGGTGGATAAAGCTGCCCAAGCGGGATAAAAATATGCGGGCACATGGATGCATCATTGTTGATTTGTGATGAACCACTCTGTAACATGTTTGAATCCCTAAATGTTTGAGGTGCAGTAGCAATCTACCTCATTCATATTTTTTATTTCAAGCTATTTGTAAGTGGGGATCCTCTATTTTTTTAATGAATATTAGATTTTAGCCGGCTAGTACTGCAGGTTTTTACTGGCTTTGTAACCCTTTACAGCTCTCTATGTATATTCTTAGCTCTAGTACAGTTTTCCCCACCTGGGGGTTTTAAGAACTGGGTTGCAAACTTTATACTTTTTAAAAAACAGGTCTCAAAGTTCATTTGAATAATTAAGAAAATCAATCAGAGAAAATAGTGCCCCTCTATAAAGAGGATGGTTAATAACCGTTATCACTGATTGTCTGCAACCGCCTGCTGTACCGATTTCATCTAAAATTAAGAATAATGCAATTTGATAAATCAGACTTGACACAGAATGACTGGTAGGCCTTTTAAAATTTTCTTTGAACAATTAAAAAGCGTTCCCCCAGCATTTAAGAAATGATGAGTGCGAATCACCGTCCATCATCGAGTGAGTAAAACAATAGAACACACTCAACATATAATTTCACGCATGTACGTACCATTACAATCACATGCACACTAACCATGAGCATGTGCATCTCCTTTTTTTTCCTTCACTAGATGCAATGCATGTGCATGCTCTGTTTTTTTAGATAAATTGTGAATACATCCGACCAGGGTTTTTTGCGGTACATTGGATGAGTGGCCATCACCAACACAAATTTACCCAAAAATGCTCATTATAAAAGGTAAATTTATAATTTAATTCAATCGGATTTATTCCTTATTTTATTCAAATCATATTTTTAAGGCACTACTTTCTGGTGCAAATGTGTATGAATTCCATACATGCCCAGTGGCTTATATCAGATAGCAGTTCCAGTTCTCTAACCTTGAGCCAAGATGCACTATGGGGATGAGTATCCATGATTTAACGCGCTAAATTGTAAACCAATTTCCACTCAACCAAGTTTGTAAACGAAGCACATCAAACTAAGCGTCCAGAATTAATGCCACAATTATTCGATCAGCATTCCACAACCATCTTATATAGCATGTAGGAAAATTTACTACAGTTTCCGCAGAAGAATCATGGTCAGCGTATTAGATACTGGCCGCGTACATAGAGCGCTCAGCGTAATGCACAGCGTAATTGCATCTCATTTTGCAGAGCTGTGTAAATACGCCCATGCATTCCCAGGTTGCTATGTGTGTACCAAGTGTTCCACTTCTACGCTGGCCATGATTTATTTTTGCGGGAACTGTAAACGGTACACGATGCTTTCAATGGTTAAAGGAAAATCTGTTACATGATCGCAAGCCTACCTATCTTATTCAAGAGTCATAGTCATATAATATAAATTGGCAAGGAAATCATAATTTTTTGGCTCCTAAAAAGAGATACACTATATATCATATACATATATTTTGGCCATTTGTGTTCTTTCCAGATTTTTTTTTTTCAACGAGGCCAGCTGCAAAGTCTTCCTCCATATATGTCAAGCATGTCTCCTGTTGTGAACGATGCTGCATCAGAAGCAAGGAAGAGAATAGCTTTGGCAACCTCCGATGACTCTCGCAGCACGTCCTAAGGGAAGTTTCTTCTTAGCAAGCTGGTAGTGAAAAATACAATTGAAATTTGTCAATTAGAGTTGGACAATCAGTCACAGTGGAAGGTGGGCTGGTGAGTATACTACCGGTGTGAGTCATAAAAACCCTACATTAGGCAAGGATTTTTCTTCAAAGGTTAACGTTATTTTTTCTTAAATGTTTGTCTTTGGCTGTTTAAGGATAGACAGGCTATCAGAAGATGTTTTAATTTGGTGTCTTTCAACTTTGGGTTCAGAACCTATGTCAATTTTGCGGATAGACCTACAAATTCTGTTTGGCCGATTTTAGCGATACAATGGGCCGGAGAGACTGATACCGACGTATATACCATCCCATTATAGGCAAAGGACAATCCACATGCAATTTCATATGGATCGATGTTCTTCTACAAAAAAAAACATATCATTTTTTGAATAAACCGTCTATTGTGTACCCATCATTATAAGTAAAATATCTTCACAAATTAAATTACCATGTTCAATCATAAATAGTTATTGAAAATCACTCCATACCAATTTCTCAGTTCATGAACATAATGGAACTCTCACAGTTTTTTTTATATCGTAAGGTACATTATTTGCAGCAAATACAGTTACAAGCGTCCCAAATTGCGAGAAGAAACAAACCTAAAACTAAGTTTTCTGTAAATAAATTTGGAATTAAAACTTAAAATTCAATATCGCACTGTTTTTTCAAGCGGGATACAAAACCTAAACTTCTATGGTTTCACTTTGGCTCACAAGTTTCGTTAGTAGGTTAAAACCATGAATCTTGAAGATCCAAAGTAAAACTGTGGTCTTACCCCGCTTTCTTACTTCGTATATGGAGTTGGTAGTACAATGATTATATTGTCAACAACTGTGCTCTGGGAGCACTAACATAGGGCTAAATTAAGCTCCCGGAGCATGTTTGGGGTAAGGTTAAGTTTAGGGTAAAGTTTCTAAATAATGGTCCAACCTCGTCTTCCGGACACGTCGGTGACGGCGCTTAATACGGATTATGCGATTTGGCTGGTCTGTGATGATGCTCAAACATGGCCAACAGTGAAGTTCAGTAGGGATTCTGAATGTGACATGTAGTTTTACATGCTATGAAAAACTGCTAAAAAATGCTAGTGTTTTAATATTTTTTTTTGATGAATGATATGAATTAAAATAGGGTGAGATATAAAACACAAATCGTACCACTGTGTTTTTTGCATGTTTATTTCAATTATTGCTACAGGATACCCCCTCTAACTGGTCTGAAAGGCTGATCATTGGCGTTGCCTAATACGGGTACGCGAAGCAAACGGAATGGTTACACGCTCGTACCAGTTTACAGCACCAAGAGAACAGATTCAAAAATCACTAATAAGGATCTAAATCCACTTTTAAAAAATTCTATTACAAAAAAGCTTGTGTCATGAAAGCTGCAAAGATGTGTGCTGCCAAAAAAAATTGGAACTGGGAATGCCAATCAAGCGTTGAGGCAAAACACTTCCGGGTTTGCGAATGGTGTTTCTAGATGAGTCACACACACATGGAATTTTAATTACAAATTGTTTGCGTTTGAAACAAGTTGTAGTGTATTTATTTACATTTTCTTTTCATTTTCCTTTTTCGATTTGGGTGTGCTCATTACGGTCATTCAGAGTGTACTTTGATGGCACAATTGATGTTTGACTCGCAGCAGAGGAGAACTATGGTGGCCTCGGGCTACGGTATCGGGCCCGAAGCCCGAAAACTTTTGATGTCGATTTTTTTAATAGTGGTCATGGTGGATACAGCTATGAATAGTCGGTTGTAGCTCACGCAATATACCCCAGAAAACGACCCAATAAAGGCTGTGGGAAAGCCTTCTTTCATGGCAAGTCATTTATATTGGCTAGTTAAACGGAAAAAAATAGGGGTGTTAACCTAAAAAAAGAGAGAGCGAGAATTAAAAAAAAAAAAATATACACCATGAAAAATACATCATGAAGTTCATGAAAGCAAGACTGTCTGCCACTAGCCAAGCACACATGACTGCACTCAAATTGCAGGTTTAGCACAGGAGTTCCGTAACCTGACCCATCTGACACACTTTTTTTCCCAACACACTTTTCTAAAGCACATGTTTATTCTGTTAAGGTTTCTGAATTCATAGTGTGTCAGAAAAAAAAAGTGTGTCAGGTGGGTCAGGTTACGGAAACTCCCGTTTAGCACCATCAACTACAGAAAATGGCCAATTACAAAAAAGGTCTATAATGAGCAATTTATAGATCTGATTAGATTTCTCTGAACTCACCTCCAAAACAGCAGGCAAATCTCTTCCACCCCGCTCATGGATGGCTGTCACAATAGTACCAGGACTGTGTGTGAGTAAGAATAAAATAATTTAAGGGTTTTAATCATTTGACACCAGTTTTTAACTCCCTCATTTTCATATGCAAAACCAATCAGCCAAAAGTAAAAAAACAAACCAAAAAACAAACACAAAAACAAAAAAAAAAAAAACACTGATATACTCGTCAGTCATTTCAGTTCCACAAAGAGTTTGTAGATCCAGATCATATCATCATATTATATGCAATTATAATCGCTAACAGAATTTCTCAGGCAAGATTGGGGTATGCGCAGTGTGACATGCACCAACCCTGAAGTTCTTGACATGCGTCACACGTTTTGTAATTGGTCGGGATACCGCGATTTAATTTGAATAATACATTGCGTGCGTTTGGCTTGCCTGAGAAATTCTGACAGTGATTATACATGGGGGACAGCTGTTTGAAAGTCTCATTTATCATGATATAACCAGAAGTAAACAAAAAATATCAATGGTGACACAGTTTTGATAACTGATTTGGATTAGTTATTCCATTGACTTCATTCTATGTAAATTTTATGGAATTTCATTTGGGGCAAGTAAAACATTTCTTAAAAATCTAGTTTTACACGTCTTCTATGGAAAATGGGCATATAGAGGGCACTATAACATGCAAATCATGACATTTCTAGGCCTATATGGCATGATTCCTGCCATGGATTTTTCCATTTTTTTGTAGAGGTAATAGCTCTTTGTATGTTTCCTTCCTATATCAGTGTGTCAAAACAGTGTTTGGCCACTGCTAAATTTGTTCTAAAAAAATGCATGGGGTCAAACAGCTGTGGGGATTTACATTGCATGCAATATCAAAAAATCACAATGTAGATCTCCTATCCATGTAGCTGCAAATACTACACATTACCCATTTTTGTTGATCAGCTCAATAGGAATTGAGAGGCATAAATGCTCATTTGGTTTTGAAGAGCAGACCCCCAATTTTCATTTCAAATTTTTGAGATGATTGCACAGTTGCATGGTAATTGGCAGTAAACTATACCTTGAGTGGTAAAGCTATGCATTGCATAAGTCTTTTGTACTTAGAAATATTAATATCGGATCCGAAATAATTCCTTGGCACAGAAAAGGTTGTTTCAATATTAAAGTGTCACATTCATCAATTAGCTGTTTTCCGTTGCTTCACACAAATCAAGTTATAAATCATTTTCATGAGATGGTGCCAATTGCATAAGAGACAGACACAAATTTCACACTTTCCAGTGCTGGCGGCCGGTTGATTAGATCACCGATCAAGGATCCCCCAAATCTAATTACAAAGCTACGAGGTATGAGTTGCAAAATATGGGCAAGATGTAGTCAAGGCCCAATATTTAAAACTCATAGCGAGCCCAATTAAAAGATTGGGTGTAAAATCATCCAATATTATCATTATCATGTTGGATCAATATTTTCACACATTGGACTCATGTCTTTCTTCAAAACTGATGATCATAACAAACGTTCACAGGCATAGTTTACTAGACATTACCACATAACTGTGCAATAAATCTCACAATTTGTAAATTGAGGCACTCTTTAAAAACATGCTAAGCTTCTAAATTATAAAATACCTCGCGGTTCTCGAACCGTAAGGGGGTCCCCCTGGCGGGAGCGTTTAATAACCAATTTTTAAATAATCAGCCTGTAATGCAAATGTCATACCCTTGTGATTTTTTTCTTATTTGTTAACAAGTTATGTTTCTAAAGTTACCCCCATTCTCCTTATCCCATTTTTCTTCTCTCTCCTTGTTACAAACTCTATTCTGTTAAGGGGAGGTGGTCAATTTATTGTTGATAGATTATCTGGGTTAAATGGCCCAGCGTGTTAAACAAGGGCATCGAAGAGAGTAAATTGTAAACTGAGAGTAAACAAATATGGGCTCTTTGCATAACAAAATATATATGTGCCATAAAACCCCTTAAACCCTTAAACCCAAAACCACCCCCCCTTAAAAACCCACATTCCCCCTTAAAAACCCCACAACCCCCCCCTAAAAACCTGAACAACCCCCCTTAAACTACTCGTGCAACCCACCCTTAAAACCACAAAGCCCCCTTTAAGCCCAGCCAACCCCCCCTTAACCCGGACAACCCCCTTAAACCCGACAACCACCTTAAACCCCACATCCCCCTTAAAGCCCAGACAACCCCACTTAAACCCGGAAAACCCATGTGCAACGTCCGCGGGGGCAATGCATACGCACCTGCGCGCATACGCTTGCATTTGTGCACGTCTGCGCATGCATACGCGTATTATGTGCCACAAAACCCCTTCAAACCCAAAACCCCCCTTAAACACCCAAAAAAATCCATCCCCTTAAACCCCAACAACCCCCCTTAAACCTGGACAACCCCCCTTAAAAAACTCGTGCACCCCCTTAAACCCACAACAACCCCCTTAAGCCCAGACAACCCCCCTTAAAAACCCGGACAACCCCCTTTAAACACCCGGACAACCCACCCTTAAAAAACCCCACAACAATCCCATCCCCCTTAACCCAACAACCCCTAAAGCTGAAAACGCGGACAACCCCCCTTAAACCCGGACCCCCCCCCTAAACGCCCACCACGCCCCTTAAACCCCGACCCGCCCCCGTTAAAAACCCGGACAAACCTCCGACCCCCTCTTAAAAAACCCCGGGACAACCCCCCTTAAAAACCTCATCAGTCAAGAGTACATGATTCCCACCCCCCCATCAAGTTCCTCAAAATCGGACTTATGGATCCTTCAGATAGTTTGTTCACAAGTTTTTTTTGGGTGAAAATACACCCCCAAAATTAGCCCATAAATAGCAAATTAGCTATTTAATTACATATCAGGCGCCACAAACCTAATCTGCGCGAGAGTACATGCTTCCCCCCCTCAATCAAGTTTCATCAAATAGGAAACGTCAGCATAACTCATTAATTAGGCAACTTAGGTACCTAACTAGCATCTGCCACGCCCATAATCTAATCGATGAAGCGGCATGGCAGTCCGATCCACCCACCAAGTTACCATCACCATAACCCTTATGGAGTCTCTTTTGGGTTAAAAATACCCTAATTAACTCAGTAATTATGCAAATTAGTTACCTAATTAGCATATGCCAGCCCCTCATCTAATGACAGATGAAGGGCATGGCAGTGGATCCCACCAACAAGTTACATCACCTAACCCTTATGGGTCTCTGTTATCGCGTTCACAAATTATACCCACAAATTAACTCATTAATTATGCGAATTAGGTACCTAATTAGCATATGCCGCGCCCATAATCTAATAGATGAAGGGCATGCAGTCCAATCCCACCACCAAGTTACATCACCATAACCTTATGGGTCTCATTGTTTATCGGCTTCACCAAGATTATACCCCAAATAACTCATTAATCATGCAAATTGGATACCTAATTAGCATATGCCACGCCGATAATCTAATCAGATGAAGCATGGCCAGTCCGATCACACCAACCAAGTACATCACCAAAACCTTATGGGTCTCAGGTTATCGCGCTTCACAAGATGTGTGGACGCGCCGCCGACGCCTTGACTGATCTAGCATAATCCCCCTTCTGCCTTTTCAAGCCAGGGGGATAATAAAAATATAATTTATAGAAACACTTACTAACCGCATACTATCACGTGTTTTGGGGCAGTTCTGTAAAAAAAATCAAAACCAAAATAATTGTGAACAACTATTAATTAACTTCTGAATTCACCCGAGTGAGCTATGTCTCCCATACAGTATGATTTGTTGTATTGTAAAAACATTCAGTAACCACTGAGAAAATGAAGATTTATACTCTGTAAGAAATAGAATAGTCGTACCTAGAGCTGCTACCCTTGTGAACTGATCAATTGCTGCTTTAGACATACTGTAGACACACATGTTTGTCATCTGTAATGAATTTTAAATATTACAATAAAAATGTTGTTATTGACAATCAATAGCACAGTCGTTATGCAGAATGGTGATGGTTTGTAGAAACCTAATTTTTGCGCAATTTATTGCTTAAAACCTGTTTTTCCTGAATTTTATAACTCTCGGGGGGGGGGGGGGGGGGGGGGCACCGCCCCTGAATTAGCTTGCCCTGTTTTAGCATACAGATTACACCTCACCATCACCAGGGAAGAACTTATTTTTTAAATAAAAATGTGATGGCAAGGCATGCATCACCATTATATTCCTTTTTCTTTGACTTTTCTTTAACACACCTATGCAGTACGGTCAAAGTTTATCAACCATTGCTATAAAAGATCCTTGATGTATACCAACTCCTCTCCATGCCCGACAGAGATGGTGTGGCTATATAGTTAAGTCAAAACCCTCAATTCCGTGACTAATCTTTGGCAAGTAAGTTTTGACAATTGATTTGACTTCAAAGGATATTTTAGAAGGTTTTTAGCCCACATGCCCCTCTGGAAAATGTCGGCAATTTCCACAGGAGGGGGGTAAAGTTTCTACAGGGGTAAATTTTAAATAATGGTCCAAATAACGTTTAGTATAGCTCAAATTGTTTGTGTGGTAACAAGGAGTAAAAAAGTCTATGGTGACCTGTCTGTAAAATGCATCGTTATGGAGATATACAGCAAAATAGGCTAAGGTCAAATGTTTATTCAGCAAAGGTCAAGGTTTAGTTCTAGTTGCTCTAAATGATTTTAATACTTGTATTTAACTATCATCTATACATTATATCAATTAGAACTATTAGCCTACATGAGAAACTTACGGCTAATGACAACTACGTACATATAATTCTATCAGGATCTCAACTTGAAGATAGTTCCAAATTCAACTATGCTGTAGCTGCATTAAGTCCTGTCTTCCTATCCATCAACTTCACACCACACATTGATCTCTCCATTGCTCTCTCTGTGCTTCTCAAAATCTCCATCTTGTTCTCACCATTTCTCTCTCTGGTCTTCTCAAAATCCCCCATCTCATTTTCAATCACACAGCATGCCTCAAACCCATACAGCATCACTGATCTCAGATCATCTCACACAACTCTTACACACCATTCCTTCAACGATTCGACCTCATCAAACAACTTTTCCACATGTTCCACCATCCCTCCTTATCCTCCGAAATTCCTTTTCGGAACTTGTAGCAAAAGTGGACCACACAGATTTACTAATTAATTACAATAATCATCGCCAATTCCTAAGTTTAAAAATTTGAACCACCAATGCAACTTCTACTAGTACTAGGTCCGTCAATCTTTAATATATGGGGCAAATCATTGGATCAGATCGGTGGATCGGCTGATACTAAAAAAAATATTGGTCATCGGATTGGCAGAGGAAACCCTGGATTGGTTAATCTCTACTAACGACACCAAATCTTGCACTGATGTCACTGTTCCGAGGCAGCAAAATGGATCTTGGATCTCCAATGTTGCTCATTCATCAGCATAAACAGGCCAGTATTTTATGTTCTTTTTTTCCTTTTAAAAAGTTAAGGCAGTTTTTGGTGCAATCTAGCCTAGATCTAGGTGCCCGCTAGATTAGGGAATCACTGCTAATCAACAAAAATTCGAACATCAAGCTGCTGTACTTTGATCACACATAAAAACCGGGAATTTTCCCTTTGCTAAATAGGCAGAATTGAACTGCGAATAAGACACCAATAACCCCCAATACGTATATGCCAGCAACAAAGCAATTATTGGATGACGGTCGAGGAAGGTTTGATTTAGGAAACTTATGTGTTGGAACTTCAAATTCAAAGGATTGTTGCATGGTTGTAGAGTATCACTGTCAATCATGACTGCAGTTCACAAGTTTATGCTTAGCCTTTGATAGGCGTGGTATGCTTGCAATGGGACCATAATGAAATTTCAGGCATATCAAACAAGTCATTATCAGCAATGTCAGAAAATGATGTAGGCTTGCATGACCTACTGAACTTAGCCTTTAACATGCAAGCCTAAATTTTAAAGGGTGTTTAGTACAAGCTGGGATATGGCAAAAGTCAAGGCGAAGAGGATAATATCAGATAACAGGTTTGTTTATGCATTATGGAATTGATGATAAGTTCATGACCACTGAATGATAAATTCATCATCCCCTGTTCTCATGCAATATGAAAAAATACCATTGGTTTGGTGCCTACGGCCATGTGTGGTATGGCATCAATCCATTTGTATTTCTTCATATTATATGAACAAACAGGGGATAACTAATACTACAGGATAGGTACAAGGCAATATGAGATTGACTTAACCCTAGATGACATGTATATAATATTGGATGGCTGAGGTTGATAACAGTAAATATCGTCCGAGCCTAGATCAAAAATCAGGCGAGTCGAAGACGAGCATGATATTTTCTTGGCGAGGGCGATATTTTCTGTTATCCCGGCCGAAAAAAAAAGTCATCCAATATATTATTATATGCAAGAAGAAGCTGATTAGCACCAAATAGTTTTTAAAATGGCTTCAAAACTAATAAAAAGCACCGTATTTGACCCTTGGACGATTGGCCCAATATTTTTGCATATTGTGCAGTGTTGGGCGGTACGCGATAATCGCACTGCAGTATTGAACCACACGAGCATAATAATTTAACTTTAACAGGCCTGGTTGCAGCTATACTGGAGACATTAACAATGCTTCCTGCAAATGGAGAAACAGAGGGAGAGAGAAAGAATAAGGATGTTCCATTTGACTCAAACTTACTCCATGTGATGTTGACCTCTTATCCTGACCACCACATATTCATTGGCATAGTGCACATTTTTAACCATTTGTTACTGGTTCAAATGCCATTGCGATTAAGACACAGCAGCGCATGAATGTATGAACACCAACTCTCTTACGACGAGATTACCAACAAAATACGTGGTCAAATCACCTATAAGTTCAACAATACAGGCATTCTTTGTGAGACTTGTGTGGGTATGAGTATTATACTTTCTAGGTTTACAGAGTATGCAACAGCATATACAACATGCACTATGCAGCAATACAATCGGTTTTTAAGCAGAGTTAGCCAACATCTATACTAACTGCAACTATGGGGCAATAAATGGTGTAAAAGCCTTCTTAGCTGGGATGCATATGAAAGCATTTTAATGTCATGGATTTCACAAAACAATCTGTAGCAGCTGCAAAAAAGCATTGCAATGTGTTATCGCTCAGGAAAATAAATCACGAAGGACTGTAAAAAGGTTAGAACAGGACTTTACATCCTTAGAGCAGCTTCATCAATCCAATGAGATACTTCATGAATGGTCTTGTGAAAAACCCAAACTACAATATTACCGGAGATTAGTGTGGCCCACTGGTTAGTATATTCCCCTTTGGTGCATGAGGTCCCCGGTTCAAAAATCCCGGTGGGCCACTAGCTGGGATTTAATCGGGTATTTATTATGAAATTTAATTTGTATTAAAAAAAAAATATTGATTAAAACTAGACTTCCACTCTCCACATGACCTCCAGAGGGGACGTTATTAAGTCGTCGGTTCAATGTACAAGAGAATCATACCATACTGTGAGATACATGTACATAATAATATAATATAATACACGGCATTTTATAAATGGCCTTTGAGAAAAGGAACAAAGTCAACAAATGAAACAAGACAAAAACACAGCAAAAAACAATCAGAGAAATGATTAAGTTTGAGAAGTGATTTAAAGCTGTTGACTGTGGTGCAGAGCGGATACTTGATGGGATCATGTTCCATGCTTGGAGCAGCTATGAAAAGCATATCCCGGCACACTTGTTGTGTGTTTGGAACCATGAGGTTAAACCGTGATCCGAACGTGTTTGGAACGAGCTTGTTGTGTCTCTTAATGGTAAGACTCTCAGCCAGTACAGGGGACAGAGCCCTCAGGATTTAAACATTACGAAGAGTTTTGAATTTAATGCGATCTATGCGCAGCCAGTGAAGATCTTTAAGCAAGGGACAATGGAAAAAGAATGGTTTTTGTGCAAGAAAACAAGGCCGGGGGCACATTGTTTTGAAGCAGCTGAGCCGATCAAGTCCTCTGCTGCAATAGTGTTGACAAACATTCATTACAAAATCAAGACGTGACCAAAATCTGATCTTACAATGTTGGCGGCATGTTTCCTGATCAAAGACTTTGCGACTTCGATAAATTGCGGAATTGCCAATGAGGGTTTAAAGATTGGTAATATGCTGGATGGGATATGTTTAATTCATTATAAAGACAAAACTTAAGTTACGCACAGAGGGAGATTGTGGAATGATTTCTCACCAATGTAGAAATGACATCTTGTAACTTGGTTACAAATAGAGTACTATACTGTGTCATATCACAAGTCCGTTTTCCGAAAAAGAGGTACCCAATGATGTCCCAAACTGTCCTTGTCAGTTTCGAGGGATACCCCATAGTGAGTGGTTAATACTGTTGGGTATCCTCTGAAGGGCTTCGGTCCTCTAAATTGTATAAATTAAGTACAATGCGTTGCCAAAGGTTGGATTGATTGAAGGGTTTGGGACTTATGAGGTGCCTGTGACACAATTGCAATACTGTACTGAAACACTTGACCCATGTTTTTTAACATAATGACTGCTAAATTGTACATACAATATTATTCCCACAAATTTCCCAAAAATTACCTTTTGATTTAATTAAATGTGGCACACACAGATGAGTCCAAAAGACCACTGCTCGCACGTTGACCTGGATTAAATCCTCGTATTGCTCCATGGTAGCGTGGAGTATGTCGCCTGCTCTTCCAATCCGGCATTGTTTACCGCCATATGCAATGATAAAAAAATACCCGCGAGTTGTCATCTGCAGTTGTGTTTGTGAATGAGGGCCAAAGGTCACATGAGGTACCAGGTCGCATGAGGTAACCAAATGTCACCCCACCCTGCCCCCTCCTTTCCACCAAGTTAAATCATCGAGCCCTTACGGGAACTCATACGGCATGCACTATATGAAGTGTTACGTTTTGGACCGGCCGAAAGGCAATGAGGTTGCCAAGGTCACATGAGGGTCACCAACATGTCGCCCCACCTGGCCCCTCCTTTCACCAAGTTACATCATCAAGCCCTGGAACTAATACGCATTGCAATATATTAAGAGTGTAAACATTTTGACCACGGACACAACACAGATACAACAAGACTACGACCAAAGTAATCCCATGTGCCTTCTGCAATTCTTGCAGACAACACAAAAATGACCACTGTTTACAGCCCCCATTAATCCTCCTGTCAAACTTAGAGCAATGACTGGCATTAAAAAACAAGAGCATCAACGTAGGCATGGGACCCTCATGGGTCAAACATGTTTTTAGAGCGGAATGGTCGAAAAGAGTCTGCAAATGTGTTATTTTTGTTAGAAAACTGATCTCATGCTCCACCCAGTGCAACCCCATGATCTCCAACCCCGGGAGGGGGAAAACTCCCATTGTGGAGGCAGTATACAATGTATGGTAAGGATTTTAAGGCCCCCATTTAGAATGCCACCCAAAGACCTCTGCTTTTTGTGTCGCCTGACCGAATGTTACATGGAGGCACATACTGTCCAAATGCGTGTGTCCCGTGCGTCCCGTACTTATGACTCGGTTAACCTTTTAAAAATGCTTGCAGGCTAAACGCTATCCCAATTTACTTCAAACTTGATATGATTGATAGAGTGAGGTGCCGCAATATTAGTGTAGCTTTGGCTGCATTATTGAATATTCATGAATTTAATTAGCTTATTTACATATTTTCAGACATTTCGGTTAACCTTTTTTGAACTGCTCTGTCGGCTAAACGCTAATCCACGATTTATTCACATTTAGTAGGGTAATAAAGTGAGGTGCCGCAGTATTATCTGTAGCTTTGGGCTGCATTATATTGTATATTCATGAATATTAATTAGATATTTTGGCCGGTCAAAATGACAACCTTCCCCGAAAGGCTGTGTGCAAGGTATCTGGAGTTCCATAAAGGCGTCTTATAAGATGTTGTAACTTGGTGGAAAGGAAGCGGGTAAAGAGTTATCAAACCGATTAGATGTTGGCATTATTCAGGCGAATTACATATGCAAATGAGCTAATTATATGCAAAAATCAGCGTAAATCGTATATTTTGAAAACGGTTACATCGGATATGCAAAATCACTTCTGCACGAAAAACCCATATGCTGCGCATCTTCTTTGCCATTTTAACGTTCCTGATACATGCGGCTTAGGTATCAAATGAGCTAATTAAATAGGCAGAATTGCTGTAATGCTAAAATGGTACATCGGCTAATGCAAAATTCCTTGCTACATGAAAAACTATAAGAGAAGATTTCATAGGTTCCACAATGCATTGTCCAATGGAGGTTTTGTACAGGTAATGAGGTGAAATTTTTAAAAACTACTTAGGCCCAGGTAGACAAGGATTTGTATATTATTTTAACTTTCCTGGAGATGGCCAGCGCACGATAGTGTGAAAAAAAAAACCCCATGTGCGCTTGGCCGGATTCGAACCGGCACTCGTATTACATGCACGACGCTCTACCGATGAGCTATCAAGCTGGGTCGGTAGAAAGAGCGATAGATATCATCTATAGGGTTAGGTCGAAAGGCGTCCTTCGCTTTCATAGCGGATAGCAATCAGAACTGTATATTAACATATACGATTAATTTGTTGTGAATTTAACTACTTAGTTCTCAGGTAGACAAGGTTTATATCATTATTAATCTTTCCCTGGAGATGGCCGCGCACGCATAGTGTGAAAAAAAAAAAAAAAACCCCATGTGCGCTTGGTCGGATTCTGAACCGGCGACCTTCGTATTAACATGCACGACGATCTAACCGACCGAGCTTTCAAGCTGGGTCGGTAGATAGAGCGATAGATAGCATCTATAGGTGTTAGGTTCGAAAGGGCGTCCTCGCTTTCTAGCGGAGAGGCATCAGAACGGTCTATTAAACATATCGATTATATCAAACCAAATATAATCGTAGATGTAATATACGTTCTGATGCTATCCGTAGGAAAGCGAAGGACGCTTTCGAAACCTAACACCTAAGATGATATCTATCGCTCTTCCACCGACCCAGCTTGATAGTAGGCGGTTTAGCAGCGTCGTGCAGGTAATACGGAGTGCGCCGGTTCGAATAGGCCAAGCGCAAATGGGGTTGTTTTCAAAAATATCGTGCGTGGCCATTCCAGGGAAAGATTAATAATATCATACATCCTTGGTTCTACCTGGAGAACTAGTAGTTTAAATTTCAAAAAATATACTCGTATATGTTAAATATACAGTTGAATGCGACCGCTAGGAAAGCGAAGGACGCCTTTCGAACCTCCCCCCCCCCCCCCCCCCCCATAACCTATAGTGATTCGATCGCTCTTCTACCGACCCAGCTGATAGCTCAGTCGGTTAGAGCGTCGTGATGTAATACGAAGGTTCGCCGCGTGCGGAATTCGGCCAAGCGCACATGGGTTTTTTTTTCAACATATCGTGCGCTGGCCATCTCCAGCGGCAAGATTAATAAATATATCCAGGTACTGGATTTTTTTTTTTTGGGGGTGGGTCGTTAGTGATGAAACATGGCTACTAAATTGACAGTACTGATCACAAACTGCATTTTTAAAGGTGTCATCTCTAAACGATCACATGGCAACTGGCCAAAAACCTTCCAATGGAAGCAATTGTGGGAAGCTACTGGTCTTTTCTTAAAAACTATTATACCTCATCTTGTGTGTGCATCTTATGGAGGGGGAAGGGTGGGTGTGGGAGGGGGGAAAGGAGGAGTGTAAGTGGCGGATGTGGGGTGCCTCCATCAGGGAGGGGGTGGGGTTTGCGGTCAGGAAGGGTCGGGGTGGTGGCATCTGGGTATGGGGGTCGGGGTCTGGTGGCATCGGGGAAGGGTTGCGTCGGGGAAGGGTGGGTTTGAGAGGCGAGGGGCTGGGAAGACCTCATGTGACATTGCGGACCTCATGTGACCTGTGTGACCTGGGACTTCATGTGACCTTGGTTGACTTCTTGGGACTGGCGAACTTGTGCGACCTTTGTGGCCCCATGCGACCTTGGTGACCTCATGTGACCTTGCCGACCTCAGCACTTTCAGCCCATCAAGAAGAGCGTGAGGGGAGGGGACTCCTGAGGCCGAGGGGGGGATGGGAGGAGAAATCACTTTCCTTTCCTGGGGAGGGAGGTGTGTTAGGAGGGGCCAGCGGGTGTGGTGTTACCACCTTTTTTTAAAATGCTATGTGGCCTAACACTATGTCCGATTTACTTCAAACTCGGTGGTAATTTTGTATAAACAATGTTATGCAATGCATTTGTGCTCTTCTAATCTCATTTGCCAAACTTCTTCATAAAGCAAGTGATCGCGCAACCAGGGTGACACTTGTGAGTTTCGAGAACCGCCTTGTTAAAATTTACCACTCGCCCAAAGGCCCATATTTTTTGTGAAAATGTTGACAAATTTTGTTGATTATTTTGCCAAATTTAACCCCAAAACCCCATTTTGGGAGATATTTAGCAAATGTCAACCAAATAACCCCTAGTATGGCAAAATTGGCTGTCTATCAACCAAAGACCTGTATTTATTTAAAGCAATAAAACGAACATTTTGAAGAGCGCCCCAAATTTCAAAATTTCAGTTTTTGCCCAGTTGTGTTGGTAATTGTTAGTAAAACTATACCTGGGTGTATTTCATAAAAGAAGCGATTTTGTAATTAGAAGCAGCGGATGGCGATTGTACTAATCATAATGGCGGAGCTGGAAACGCCCAAATTTAGGTCTGTCCATGATGAATATTTACTTCACAAAAATGATCTTAACATGACCTGCTGAATTGACGGAACAACTAATAGCTGAGCGTGGACACGTACATGGTGCCAATTTCAAGGCTATTTATATCAGCAGGATGTTTCCAGCAGCCATGGAGCATATTGAATTATTCTCGGAGACCTCCGATTAGTGACCCCGCGTTTCAACAAGCACAGATAAGGGGTTGCAATTCCTGTACAATTGCCCCATAATAAGAAGATTTGTTGCATCAGCATCATTCAGTCCAAAAATTTTCACACAGGGCTGTAGCGCGGGGAATAGAACCTTGCAGTGTGCAGTGCACTGTGATTGTTTGTTGAACGATGCTGGGAAACAAATCCTATTCCGCAGCACTTCTCAGCAATAGATGGTAGAAGGCCTCTGACTGTGACAGTATGCCGATTCCAATAATCAATTTTCA
The DNA here is from genome assembly GCA_023653785.1 of Ophioderma brevispina. Taxonomy (NCBI): domain Eukaryota; kingdom Metazoa; phylum Echinodermata; class Ophiuroidea; order Amphilepidida; family Ophiodermatidae; genus Ophioderma; species Ophioderma brevispina. The sequence continues at coordinate 4,750 of JAMKCH010030978.1, read as the reverse complement.
GCAAACCACGTTTCATTCATCACCCTCCATTGGAGATTCTGCGGTCCCATAATGCGGGGGCCCACACGGCAACCAGTTCTGCTATGTCCGATGACATATGGAGATGGCAGAACATATGCCAGATGGCATTGGATGCAGAACACAAATAAGTTTTGACGCAATCGTCCAATGGCGGCACCCTGGGGTGTCACCAATTTGCTGAGTCACGGTCAGTTCCTTAGGTTGGCTTATTTCATGGGTGGTTATTGCCCTGGGGTAAAATGGTTCACGTTAAATGGTTGATTACCTGCTAGGAATAGAATAGAATTGAACAGAACACTGCTTTTGATACATACCGTACAAGCATTGCTCTTACCTTCACGGTTGGGGGTAAAAAAATGGAACCCTTACAATATTTAAACAAAATTATACACATACTGATTGACAGATTTATTACTTGAACTCACCAAATATCAAGGCCACCAAAATGATCTTTTTTATGGTAGTTTGGCAACTCTACGGCATCTTCCTTTGGGCTAAATCGGCTACAATCAACAGGAACCGGGTACATAGAAGAGTTGGTGATGCTGAGGCAGACAGTAAATGTTAGACCTTTGCCTTGAAGTTGATGTGATTTGCACATTCTGAGTTTGGCCAAAAGTAATATACATTATTTCTCTGATAAAGTGTCTCACTCCTACAGATTTGAAAAACATGACATTTGTGAAAGCATATTGAGATAACACCCAGGGATGAAGGCTAAGGTCATAATGCAACCCCTAGGGTAAATAAATATAAATAGCTGTAATATTTTTACCTTGCGAGTGCAGCCTTTAGCCGCCCGAGTGGGAAAAAAAAATATGCAGACACATCAAATTATGCAGAGTTGTTGAGTTTGTAATGAACCCCTCTAATAACATGTGAATCCCTTTCAACAAACCCCCCCCCCAAAATCTTATGAAAAACTTATTTAAAGGTGCAACGAGGAGATTTGAGGGGAAACCCAAAATATTGTGTAAAATAGTAATTCATATTAGATTAGACACTTCATAGATTTCGTACCCTGTATTTGGCTACAGAAAATGTCTTAAAAGAGAAAAAAGGGTGATTTGATTTGCTATATTTCATGTAAAACTTAGGCTGAATTTTGTATTTGCTCCTATACGAAATTAGAAAATTCACAATTTGTACCAAAGAACATTTCTAGCTTAATCCTTTCAGATGGGGATATTTTTGATGGAAAGCTTTACATCAGGGCAAAAAATCAGTTACTTCAATTTTTTAAGGGACATCTGATATGTGAAATCTCTTGTTGTTGCACCTTTAAAGGTGCATTTTGTGTCCAGCACTTATTTTTATTTATTGGTCACTAGATATCTTGAGAAAAGTTATTCCACAAATTTTAGTTGATCCCGACCTTGCGGTTTTTGAATATGCGCAAAAGCTTGTTTCCCACGGTCCATTAGGCCCACTGTGCATAATTTCTGTCTTATTACAAAGAACTACAAAAATTGCAAATTTTCTGACAATAAAGCCGAATTTGCACGTAGATTAGGTACACATGGATACTGAGTAACGGTTCAGATGGTCTAAAAAAATCTTCAACTTCTTTTTTAGTAAGGTCGGGGGTCGCGGCGGTGTGGATCAACAAAACTGGCCCCTTTCATGATATGTATAGAGGAAGTTTAGGAACATAATATTCTCACTAATTATACTAAAATGGTATTTCCCGTTCGACAGAATTCATTCATCATCATATATTTTAGCAAATCTTAAGCAAAATGATTAGTTTTGATATGGTCGCCTTTGCAGTTTGCAACCGGTTGCCCTGCCGTGAAAGAGTTCTAATGTGATGAACAGTCGTTGACTTAAGAATTTACCACGTAATGCAATGGGGAACACTGCGCTGGGCGTGACGCTCTAATTGCACATCAATGTGGCGTTTGAAAATGAATCAACAACTCCTGTACAAGGAGATACAGCGAGTTGTTGAAATAACTATATACTTTGACACCTGCACCAATCTGGTTAGGTTTTGGGTAAAGGGGCTGGATTTCAAATGAAATAAACACTGGTATTGGTAAAATACTTTGAACCATACTTCCTCTGTGGACAGTCTCTGATAAAGACACATCAGTGATTTTCAGAAAGAGTCAAAAATACTAAAATTTGCAGGAATAACTGAAAATGAAGGAAAGTCTGTAGAAATTCTCTTAAGTTCCTTTCCAATATGAGGAATGACAGAAACAAGAATGAAAACGTCAGTGTGTTCAAGGATATGAAACTCCATTCACTTACGTGTGTCTGTAGTAAGTTGTCCGTAGGGAAAGTTATGACTAAAATTTCAGATTTGGTCCTTATTTGGTTGCTTCTGGTCTATCATTTGAAGGGGTATGTTAGGATACTATAATTGTTAACCGACAGGGAAATCTGATTTTGAGGGGATTTTCGGATTTTTTATTTAGCAAATCAGTGATAGTGCCTTTAAGTTGTCCTCTTGGGGAGTACAGATTCAAATGGAATACCCAATTGATTAGCTTAAATAATTGAAATAAATGCCCCAATTGTGAAAGATTTAGGTAGGTCTGCCACAGGGGGAGTATGGATTTCAAATTGAAAAGCCAAAATCAAGTGCCACATGTGTCTGATGGTGGGAGAATCAATATAATTTTTGAGATTGTAAGGTAAAATGATATCTCTCAAGCTCTCATTGTAATGTAATGCTCTTCAATAGTTTTCTTACCTTTTCCTTTGGTATGCCTTGCTGCTGGCACTCCTCGCCAACCTTCTTGAGATTTTCTTCATTGCGTCCAACTAACGAAAGCCAACAGCCACTTGCAGCAAACTGTCTCGCTGTCTCAGCACCTATTCCTGAGCTAGCTCCTGAAATATTTAGGATGTGGCACAATTATATAGTATACCCTTCACACCTTATATTTATTATTTCATCATTTCTATTTATTGAAAATATTGACATACAAAATTGAAAAGGAATCAGATAAAGCCATGTACTGGAGTGGAGGGCTGTGAAAATTGAACTCAAAAGCAGAGGTTTGGAGATTGTAAAAGGAATTGGATAAAGCCAGACTGGAGGATTAAAAAAGAATCAGATTATCCGGATAAAATTATAAAGCCAGACTGGCAAATAAATCATTTGCGATTACCCGGATTGTTGGGCAGGTATCACCCACCAAGTTTCGTGAGCGTATAACCCTGTCCTCCTCCCCCCCAATAAATGTGAATGAGCCTTAATAGTTTAGATGTCTACAGACTACAGGGCTAGCCTTACACACAGCATTAAAGCCTTGTAAGTTCTGCTAAGCATTTATAACTCCACATTATGTTCTTTAAACATGGTGCATAACAGATGTGAGATATGCAAAAACACATGGAAATACCTTTCACCCTGTTACCTACCTCAACTTTGTCGATCTCAAATTTCCCTGTACGATATATCCCTGTTTTCACTATCAAACACAACTTGAGATCCTATATAATGCGTTGACAGATATGTGAACAAACTTAAAAGAATTTAATGAAATTAAAAAATTTGAAGAAAACTGCCACTGCAATCACTTCTACATGAGAAAAGGTTGTTTCTTCTTCTCCGGAAATGATGTGATTTCTAAAACTGTATTTTAGACAAATTTCTTGTAGGATTAACTATTTTCAAAAGGTAATTTATATCTAGGGAACCATATATCAAACTCTATTCTGAAATTTGCATTTGGTATTTTGTTTCTTCCTGCAGTCTGCAAAGTTTGTGCTCTTTGAAATGGCTTGCTCATGCTGGTAACAGGGGGAAAGGTATTCCATATGGTTTTTTGCTAACTCCACATCTGTTATGACAACATGTATAAAACATGATATGAGTTTATGCTTCAGCAAACTATCCATGCCATGGACACTTGTCGGAACTGTATGTCCGTCAAATGCGCCAGTGACAGATAGAGACGCAGAGAGTGTAATTGGGCGGCGCTGCTTGCAGAAAATTATGACGATGGGCTTGATATGTAAATTAGTTTCTCACCATTCGACTGCACTTGACTTGCAAAGAAGTTAATCTAGCCATATCTCGGATTAACTTGTTTTTTCACTGAGGATGCTTAAGCAAGGATTAACCTGTTCAATGTTTTGGTTAACTTTCCGCCCATTTCTGGTACAATTTCAACTTCGAATTAACCGTAAATGCAGTGGCATTTTACGGTTAGAATATTAAGAACAATGGAACTGTACTTCAACTCTTTCATTCAGTGACTTGGAGTCCCGGGGGAGTGGGGGGGGGAGCAATCACATATGAAAGTGACGGGGATGTGCAGATTGGACTTTCAAAGTAAGGGGAATTCGCTGAGGAACTTAATGGAGCAAAAAGGGGGCTTTGGTGAGAACGATGGAAAAACTGGGGGTCAATCATAGTCCTGATGATCATCGACCAGATAGTCTTAACTTTTAAGAATGGCTGCTGTTATCACAGACTATCTAGTCATACGAGTTGTGTGTAGTGATAGTGCCCATTAAGCCAAGATACACAGACCGCTTCTGCTCTAACTTTAAAGCTGCAAAGTGGCTTAAAATAATCATTATTGGCAAGAAATGTTATATTACATCAGGCATTCTGAGAGTCTACCTACAGTATCCATTTAAATAACCATTTTTTCAGAATTTGAAATCACATTATGAAATTTTCGGTGAACACCCTCTTGGTGTCTCCCATTGGGCTGCAAATTTGTCAGCCTGGCACATGTTTGACATCAACTTGTTGTGGAATAAA
>JAMKCH010030977.1:0-16647 GCA_023653785.1 Ophioderma brevispina | reverse complement strand
GAAGTCATGAAAGAGCGTAAGGAACAAATGACTCAGAAATTCAAGGACAAAGTGCATGATCCATCATTTCAGGTTGGGGATTTGGTTTATATGTACCGCCCGGTTCTCACGGACCCGTCACAATCTGGAAAATTGGTGTCAAAATGGACAGGGCCCTATTACATCATCGAGAAATTTTCTGATGTTAATGTCCGCTTGCGCAGCAAACATAATTACACTGCTGTGCCAGGCAGAATCCATGTGAACCGTTTAAAACTGGCGGTAGAGCGCAATGTTTTAGGGAATACCCCGAGTGTCACCCCAGATCATTACAATGTACATGATGTGGACAATACTACATGTAGCAATTTGGCCTTTGAGAGTCAGTCAACCAAAGTTGATTGCCAAGGTGCCTCCACATGTCAAGGGGATAAAAACACCTTGTACACTCCTGTTGAGGGTCCTGTAGCTGATGCCCCAACTGATACATGTGTGACAAATAATGGCAATATTGACCGTGCTAGAGATAAGGACTCTGTGATGCACCATGATGCTATGATAAATGACACACACAGCAATTCTAGAGAAAAGGACTCCAATATGCAACAAGATGTGTTACATAATGTTAAGTGCAGTGAATCACACACACAATTAAATAATGAGCCATTCTATGAAGTGGAAAAGATTTTGGGCAGGAAAAAGTCTGCTGATGGGAACTGGCTTTACCGTGTGAAATGGCTATCTTTTCCACACAAATGCAACCAGTGGATCCCATTTCAGGATCTCAATAGTGCCTGCTAAAAATTGGTCACAGACACTGCAGAGTGTATACCTATCTATCAGGGTAAGAATGTGTTATGAGGAGATCACGGCCTAAGTACATGTAGTCATGGCCACGGTGAATAGTATTCAGTCAGCAAAACCATTTGCTTACTCTGCAGGTTCATGTGCTAATTATATTCATTTAGAGTACAAAGTGGAAAGTGTAATCTTGACTAAAATAACCAGGGTATTTTTAAGAACTGCCATGGTACATTGGCTAGTGATACTTTATATGTTTCAAAATTATGGTATTTTTTACTTGATTGTCCAATCACAGATCACAAGGCCTGTTAGTACAGAAAGTTATTTTTCAAAATTAATGTTTTGCATTTTTTTTCAAAACAATGACATTTTAGGCACATCTGTTTGTATTGGCAGGGGGTGATAAACAGCAGCTTTTAGAGTTAGATTGTATCCACAGATGGCTGTTTAGAAAAAAAAATGTCACGTTCATGTACCAACAGATTTTAGGAGTCAGTTCACACGGTGATTGTTAAATTATTTTTCCCCAGTTAAATTTTAAACTGTGGGTGCCTCAGTGTGTAGTACATGTATTGACAGGTACAATGGCAGTTCTGATCTTTGCAATGTTTAGGTCACATTGATGCTACAGTGTAATTGAGGTTTCAAATGTTTGTGATTGTTATGGTGAGGACAGCATGTTTATTCAGAGGAAATGCTGCATTTGTTTATTAGATGTGAAGTCACATGTTGACCACTTATGCCACTCAGAAAACTTTCCATATTGATGTGGAGCTGTTAAACTTACACGTTGGTGTGGGAATAAAATTTAGTCAAGAGTTCATGTTTATGATATTGAAACTCTGTTTTTTGTGAGCATTTTACTAAAGTTCATACAAAGGGACTTGGTTTTATGAAATAGAAAATGTGTGTACATACACACACAGTATTTCCACAGGTTATTTTGTGTGAAAGTGTGCAGATTTGAAATTGCCTAACTAATTGGGCAGACAGTCAGGTGTAAAAACACAATTGTGCTTTATAAGTTTTCCTTTTGGAGTAATTGGGTGATTTTCTTGGACAAAACTAAAATGTAAAACATTGCACCTGTTTTCCACCAGTGCATGTATATTAAATTCTTGAGCTACAGAGGTGACACCAGTTCCCATGCTGCAGTCATAGTAGTCAGCTGGCCTGGGCACATGAGTTAATTCACACATTTAATGCATGTGTGCATAGAGTGGGACTGCATAATAAACAACCAATGTTGGTGATAGGATGTGAAATTTTGATTGGTGATCTGAATTACTGGGTGCCAAACCATTTTGATAGGTAGTACCTAAATGGAAGAATGCCAAATTATGTTTTGCTTGCCACATGATAGTGGATAACAGTAAATGTTCACTCTAGGGAGTATTGTTGAAATTGCTTAAATGTGACACTTAAGTTTTCCTTGAGTACTAGTATATACTAGCTTACACTTTCATGTGATGATATACCTGTATGTAGCTCACTCTTAGTGACCACAGTGAAATCACAGCTTATTGTATGATGTCATCATTGGATGAGCACAATACTTGAAACTTGAACGTTCTATTTGTACACTGTATAAAGAAAGATACACACAAATGAACACTTTGTAATGTAAAAATCAGTTTCCACTGTAGGAATACTGTTAGTCTGCCCCTGGCCTAGCTTCTTCCAAAAAATATTGCAAAATCAGGAAGTGGTTTTTGATTCCAACTCTTTTGAATTTTTACAGTTTTAATGATTTCCAAATAATAAATTGGTCCAATTTTGTTTTTGTCTTTAACACAATTGAGCACAGGTCCTTGTTTGCCTTAGCTGGCTGCCTTGAATCTGTGTTGCAGGGTTTCAGTAGCATATGATGCTGTTGCTCAGCCTCCGTTCATGATTGCAGCAGATCTTGCCTTCACTTGGTTGGGTCTCTTGCACTCAGGAGCAGTTAGTGTAATTGTGTTGTGATTTTATTCTTTATGTGAATCAAGATCATGAATTCGTAATAACTAGAGATAGTTTTTTTTTCAAATTATCTTAGTAGATAGTTGTATTCACTTTTACCAATCCACCATTTCTACTTTTAAATTGTTATGATCTAAGTAGTGAATTACAAAGTGATAACTGTATAAATTAAAGTGGATTTCATTGTAGGGATTCACAGTAAAATGTTTACTGGATATGTCAGATGCAGGTTTTGATCTTGGTTTAGAAACAAAATCAGCTTTATAATTTTGATATTGATCTCTTCCAGGTTCAGATCGGTGGGGGACTCGCTTGGGGGAGCGGGGGTGATGTGACGGTAGCCCTCTGGCCTCGTATTTGGAGAGGTATAGCGCCCCCTTTCCTCCAAGGTGATTCCCGGTGAGTTGACCTTCCGGAGGGATTTGGTTGACCTCGGTGCCGTAGAATTTCCCGTTGATTTAATCAGACGTGTTTGTAAAATGGGTTAATAAAATACACAAAAAGATAAGACAAGTGAGTACTACCGAGTTATAATTCCCCAGCGTGTGTACCTTAGGCAACTAAGAGCAACATCGCCATACAAGCACCAAAATTGATCATACAATTGGAACAAATATTGTTTGTCTTGCTAATGTGTCCCAAATTTAGGGAAGTGTTTGAAAGGCGCTGCGATTACGTTACCTTGTGCTTGCTATTGTTGTCGTTGTTGGGTGCGTAGACCTGTGTGTGTGGGTGTGGGGGGGGGGGGTAGATTTTTATTGGTTTTACGAAAGTCAAATAAGCTGAAAGAGAAGCGGAAAGAATATTTAAAAGAGAAACACGGGACATTAGACTACTTCGTAGCCGTTATATTGATTGATCAAGTACATTTTAGTCTAATGTAGTCGACAAGCGACAGTATAGGAATGAAATATTGAAATATTTCGAATGAGTAATGCATTCGTTCGTTCTTTCGTGTAAGTCCAAATCACAGTCTTTAACCAACTCACAGTTATTCGTCCGGATTGATAAGACCTGCTTTCCTCTTTTGGACTTGTAGACCTCCAGGCCCGTAATCAGACATGAGTATCGGGGGGGGGGGGGGTCCCAGATTGCTTTACCATTTTCCGACTGAGGGTACACTGCGTCGATCTGGGCTCCCGCTCATTACTCATTATTCCCTTTCCCAGTGGCGTAACCAGCTTCTTTTCAGGGGAGAGGGGGAGCACATATTTTCAGGGGGGCAAGCATCAGGGACAGATCCAAGATCTGTCAATGTGCGCCGGTTGTTCATAGTCGATAGAAGATTTTTCGATTTTAATTTGCCCCATATCTTTTTAATTAGAACATATATTTCAATTAAAACCTAGTGGAAAATTGCCGAAATATTTTAAATTTCAACTAATCAGCTTCCAATTTATTGAGAAATGCTAAAAAGAATATGTTAAATAAAATATGTCAATATGTTGAAAACGAAAAAATAGTCAAATTCCATCGCGTAAATAACAAATACGACGCGGCAAATACGTCGGTTATGTGACCGTTTGTGCAAATACGTCACTATGTGAAAACGACAAATACCAATTCTACCGTGAACTGCTAAATCCTCCTCACAAATACGTCACTAGTGACGCGGCTACTTCAAAATGCAATAGATGCTATGGGCCTGACCGTTTTAAAAAAATAGGTTTTCACAAATGCCGTCTTATGTGATGCGACAAGTTAACGTTTTGTAAATACGTCATAATTAGTTAATAATATTTGACTAATTAAGCGACATTGAGGGTTAAACTTGTTGAAGATGTGAAATAGTGCAAAACAAACGTACATCCAAATTTCCTCAAAAAAGCCAAATGTCGAATACGTCACTAATGTGGACGCGGCCTATGATATATGCGTTTTGTTTTTCAATGTATTCCACATGTCAGAACATCACTAATTTTGTTCAAGGGGGAAGATTACCCACAGGAGGCAGCTTCCCCCACACTCGGGTACGCCACTACCCGTTCCCTGGTCTTTCTCTCCCTCCTTCCCCTTTCTCTATATCATTTCCTCTTTTCCCTGCTCTTCCCCCTTTCTTCTCTGTCTCCCTCTCCTTCCCCTTCTTCTCGTGCCCATGTTTTTGGCTCTCCTTCCCCATTAGTTGTGGGGTGCAGTCTATACCCGCTGGGTTTCGCCACTGTAGACCTCACCGTCATCCTTGATGTGCTAATGTTTGCGGCTCTACACAATCGCAGTGTGGTGAAATTCAACAACGATCTTGAAGGAAGTGCTTGCACGGTCTCAGTAGACCGTCGCGCCAGAAGGTTTTGGTTAGACCTGATACAGTATACCTAATAAGATTCGAAGTCAAGTAGTCAATGGATTTGTTTTGCAGCGTGCGTGGTCCTGGTACGTATTGTTGTGTTAATCAACGATTCCCCGCTGATCGGAAGCAGTGATCGTTATTCCATACAATTCATGTATAACCTCAAGGTTTGAGTTTGGCGTGCTATTTTGAAATAACTGTGCTCACACGTGTGTGTTATTTCTCTTAAAGTCGTGAACACAGTTTAAGTACTTAATGACTGTTTGCTATAGGCCATTGAAATGACTTGAATGACCCCATTTTGTTCCACTCCACTGTCGACGTTTTCGTAGAGTTTGCTCACTTGATGTTTAATGACATTCTTTGATGTCTTCAAAATATACTGAGATAATTAAATGTGATCTATCTTTCTGTTTCACGCGAATGGGAAACAACTTGGGCCAGTTTATTTCGCAAACACAGATTTTTTTGAACAGAACAGTATCTCATTTGGGGATTTTTTTATATTTTGACTTATGTCTTATGAAAATGAATGTATTGATGACTAGCCCACCATAAGTGTTATGTGACCCTGCTCTTAAGAACGAGTATATTTTTGTTATGTCATGAATTGAGCACAACATTGGGTAAAATTGCCTGAATTGCAGGATACCAAGCTCATAGAAAACCTAGGCGCTCACGAGCGCCGCCGTGCTGCCAGTCATTGCAACCGCAACAGACTCGGTTCGATAGCTCGAGCTGTGAACAATGGATCACCGCCTTGCTTCCGATCTTCTATTAGGTATACTCGTCTCAGGTTAATACGAACGGATACCAATAGCTGAATCGGGAAATTCAGAGAACATTAACTTTTTTGAAAATATGAAAGTCTGCCGGAGACCCGTGTTGCGTGTACCCAGGAGTGGGGTAAAGTTACTATGGGGTCGGAATATTTGAACTGTTCTGAATCTAATGAAATCTAGTCAAATTATTCCTTAGGTTACCAGGATAAAAAAGTCATTGGTCCATGTTTGTGGTGCTTCCTTTCCAAGATTTTGGAAATAGCGAAAGGTCATGTGTTTATTCAAGAAAGGTCAACATTGTAATATAATATTTCTTTACAACACCCAACAACGGGTCCCCGGCATACTTTCATATTAGCAAAAGTTATTTTTTCTCTCACTTTCCGTGTCAGATATTGGTATCGAGTTCATCTAACCAAAAGCTTCTGGGCTGATGCTCTACAATGACAGTTCTGAGACCGTTGAGGTTGACCCATGCTTTCCTACCCAGGACACATCCTTTGGGCTTGCTAGGACTGACTACAGACTGATTTAGGTTCAGGTAGAATTAAATATATATGCTCAGACCATACACGATTGGAGTTCAAAGATTCAATTTAACCCAAGACAACCAAATCTTCTCAAATCCCACAGCACTGAGTGAGAAAAATGCTTAAAGTAAAATGCATGCTCATATAGTCACGAAATCGCTGTGGCCCGGCCGTCGTGAATCCCTGACCCCGAAGGGCTCGATTCTCACCCAAATTTGCGACTTTTTCTTCCCTCATTCCTTCAGTCCCTCCCTAGAGATAGGTTAAGATGGTTCTTGTGCTGATCGGCCTTATTTTTGGATTGTAGATCACGTACATTTTGGTCTTAGCCTAGGCTAAGGAGGTTATTTTTTTTTTTTCAGTGGCAGCATATGTTTTAAATTTGCGTTTTACCTTATGTTTTTTTATCTAATCAGAGCGTTAATTTGAAGAAACAATGAAAATGGGTTGCCATGATTTGTTATATTAGGCTTTTAAATTTTATCCATACTTTTTTCACCCATTAACAAAATTGAACCAAGGGGTTTTCACTCCCGCTTATTGCCCAAGGAAGTGGGGGGGGGGGGTTTTGCAATGGGAATTTTTGTACGAAATTTATACCACACGTGAAGGGTTATAAGACAACCCCAAATCAGCAATTAAAATGAAATTTGTTATTTGGGCTGCAAATTAGGGGCAAAACATTGTTTGCAAAACACGCGAAAAATGGGCAAAATTAGCCTTGCGCTTACATGAAACTTTTTGAAAACTTATTTAATGTTCAACTTGATATCTACTCTAGAATACCCAAATTACATATATTTTCAACAAAATTGCAGCTTTAGGACTTTTATATTTTTAACGGGTGTTGCAAAATACACGTCATTTTCCCATATAATTCTGTAAGTTTTAGCGTGTTCCACACCTTGTTGTTTCGTTACATAACTAAAGTATTCACCACAAAACAAAAAAATAGCAAATTTTAGCAGATTTAGCAAATTCATTCAGGAAAGTGTTCTCTACTCTGGTGCCCAAAACTTGGCTTCATGGGCACCAAAATTGGCAACACTTTCCTGAATTAATTTCTTTGATTTAGGCATATTTCCCGATTCGTTCATTTCGATGAAAACATGGTAAAATGAAGCTGAACAATGTAACTGTAATAAAAATATAATTTTACATAACCACAATTTCCTGCAAACAAATAAGTACATTTTCCTAGGTTTGTTTGTCAACAAACTGGCAATAACCATGCCCTGAGTCCGCGCTCTATTTATATCCAGCTCATTGGCTGGGACATTCCGGAGGAAACCATGTTCTCGGATTTTTTGAATTGGTTGCCATGGCAACCGGGAGCCAGCCAATAAGCAGTTTTTACTGAATAACTTAAAAACGAAGGTGAAATTAAAATTTGGAAGGCATCATTTTCTAGAGCTTAGTCTTCTTAATTTATGTGTCTAATTTCATTTCAATACCATTTTTCGTTTTCTAGTTTTGTTTGAAAATTGCTATTTTGCGTTTTTTACGAACTGAGATATAGACCTTTTTGTGCTACGTTGAGGGCGCTATTTATACGAATCATGTAATTGTTTTGCATTTTAATTGTAATAATGTTTAATAAAAGTTTGGTTGAAAAAGACACATTAACACTTAAGTGACCAAGGGATTTTACTCCTGTTGGGGGGGGGACATGCCCCCATCAAGGAACCCACTTTTCCGAGGGAATTTGTGTACGAAATTTATACCACATGTGAAGGATCATGAGACAACCCCAAATCAGTAATAAAATGAATTTTGTTATTTGGGCGGCAAATTAGGGACAAAATTAAGCAGAAGACGGAAAAGTTAAATGAGCCTTGCGCTTACATCAAACATTTTAAAAACTTATTTTATGTTGATATCTACTCTAAAAGACCCACATTACATAATACACAAGACTTGCAGTTTTAGGGAATCCTGTATTTTTAAGGGTTTTGCAAAATGCACGTTATTTTCCCTTAGACTTTGTAAAGTAATGATTTAGCAACGTAAACAATGAAATTGTTTGTTTTCAGCACATAAAGGCCTAATTGTGTTTAATGTTACCAATAATTGTTTATTGTCACTTGAGTGTTAAATACTTTGTTATTCATTTTAAAAATAATTTTGTTAAATATAGCATCTAGCAGGGTGAGGCAATAAATAAATACATAAGAAATATATCGCATATCATTAAAATGATTATATTTAATCTTTACCATTTTATTTAATGATTCAATACAAAACTTTAAAGAAACATATCTCCATAGCCTAAAATTATTTTTTTTTAATATTGTTAATTATTACTGGTTGAAACTAATAATACATGCAAAAGTATATGACCAAATGCTTTTGGCCAAGTTTTTTTTTCGCCTCCTGTACTTGATCAGCCATATCTTTGGAACCGAGAGGCTGATTTTGGTCAAATAAAAAGTATTTCAAGACTTTACTGCATATTTAAGGCTGTTACAATATCTCCCTTTTTTGCAGTGGAAAACAATACCATTAGCAACGGAATAACCCCACCACTCAATGTTCCAAAATTGGCATTATTATTGTCGTCGTCATCATACATGATCTTGACACACTGGAGATGTGGCAGAATAAGTGGCAACTGCATTTTAATATCAGTAAATGTTTTGTTATGAGACTCACACATGCTCGTAACCCAAAGGTGTATAATTACAAACTAGGGACTCAGACACTGGAGGATACTAAATGCCACACTTACTTAGGAGTTGACATAACCATTAACTTCACATGGAGCAGCCACATAAACCGTATAGCATCAAATGCGAACAAACAGCTCGGATTCATAAAAAGGAATCTGTACTCGTGTACCAAACAAATCAAACAAAATGCTTACATGTCACTTGTCCACCCTCATTTGGAATACGCATCTAGCGTATGGGACCCATACCAAAAAGATTTGATTAACAAGCTGGAAATGGTGCAAAGACGCTCGGCAAGATTTGTCATGAATGACTACAGAAAAACAAGTAGTGTCCAGGACATGTTAACTGTCCTGGAGTGGGACTCCTTGAAAAATCGTAGGATCGCCAGTAGATTGACCACCTTGCATAAAGCCAGGATGGGACTCCTGCCCCTACCGGTCGACGACCTCCTTCAGCCACCTCGCCGTCCGTCAAGGCACTCTCATCTGAATTCTTATCAACGCATATCTGCAAATAAGAACTGCTTCAAATATTAGTATTGGCCAAAAATTGTTTGCGATTGGAATAAACTACCATACAACTTAACAACTATACAGGACCCTAACAGCTTCAAGACTCAAGTACTTAACCACCCGAAACAGCAAGACTAGGCAAATTCTACATGCGCAATCCTTTCCTTTCTTGCCTGTTTGGCTACACTTGTAGCGTTATGCAGTATTTCAACAGAAACATAGTTGTCGTCTTCGTCATCGTCGTCACATCGTAACCATCACCAACATCGTCACAATCCTCATCTACCGTCATCATCATCTCCATCGTCATAGTTACCATGTTTTCTAAGACAGCTTTTCTTAATTCAGTTAAACTCGACCCATTTCATGGGTGTCGGTTAACTTTCCCCTAGCAACACCTTCAAACCATGGCACAGATGATAACTTAAAGGCTTTGTCGATGTCCTCATTTTTCTTAGAGTGGTTGAGAAAATTCGTCCTAACGGACCTAAGATGGTGCTATTTAAGCAGCCATAATACCCATGGTCACCTTCAAGGGTCCCAAAAGGACAAAGAAAACAGTGTGAAATTTCCTGTAAGGATGTTACTCAATCTGCATCGGAAAATAACATGTATGCCCGCTGGGATACAAACCGTTTAGCTCAAAAGAACACTTTGGCAAAATGCCGCTCTAAAAAGAAAATGTGTGTACAACACACAGCATAACAATATGCTATCGGTTCAGAGAACTGATCCACAATTGGATGTGATTAAATATACACTTGGGGTGAAGAAGTCGATATGAATTTATTTAACGGGTCACGCGAATCATCGTTTAAAGGATAACCCGTACAACGATATATTATACAATATAATCTACAAAAATAATTGTTGACCACATATCGAGTAGTTTTAACCATAGCAATGAATTAAAACCATCTAGTCAGACCATGCGCTATTAAAATCTCGCGCTTGTGTATAACGTGATAAACGATACGGTCGGCACATTTGCGCCATACATGATATGATAGCGTCACGTAGACAGTTGGCCCAGTATAACGAACGAGGTACCAATTTCTGAACACGGGGAAAATTCAGAGAAAAATATAACTTTTGCAAATATGAATGTCTGCCGGAGGCCCGGTGCTGCGTGTGACCCCAGGAAAGGGGTAATGTTACTATGGGGTCAAGTGTTTGACCTGCTCTAAATCTAACGTAGTATATCTCAAATTATTCCTTAGGTAACCAGGAGAAAACAGTACAATGGGTCACACGCGTGTGGTGCTTCCTTTCCAAGATATTTGGGAAAAAAGGCTAAAGGTCATTTGTTTATTCAAGAAAGGTCAACGTTTGTAATACCAAGATTTCTTTGTAGAAAAATATCAACAAATTATTTAATGATACTGATTCAAAATGGATGTCTTTTATTTTGCATAGGGTTGGTTCCCTTTAACAGGGAGGGATGTAATGTCCCCATTCCAGGGAATTATGCACCCCTTCCATTATAACAAGAAGATGATGCCGACAATGCAAAACTATTTCATATTTGGAATCAGTAGTGAACTTTGCTTCGCTTCTAGGTAATCATCCTCTCATCCTTTCTGGTCATTTTAGCGAAAAAATGTGAAGATAGCACCTTCACCGGGGTTAGGGTATGCCATCAAGTCGAAGGGTAAGGGGTTGGTTGCCACCCAAGGGTATTTTATGGTGTATTTTAAATAGTATTATGACCAACAGGTATGGCCCCTTATAAAAATCTATGTTTATATGAAAAAATCCTAGTAATGTGACATCACGAAAATCGATATTCCTAACTCTTTTAGCGCAAAATTAGATTTGCGCCTATTTTCTGTGGAAAATGCAAATTTTGCCGACTCGCGGACTTGATGACATCATTGTGACGCCATATTAGGTATGCTGGTGTTTTTTTGTTTTTTGTATCAGCGGAAAGAAGAGGACCATGGCTATCCACTGGTATCCAAATCACAAGCATCGGGTGCTTTATATCCAATTCTCGAGGGGTGGCCCTCGGTAATCTGTGTTACAAAAAGGCTTGATAAGACGAGGGTTAAAAATAAAATTGAGGGATAAGCTTATACACTGTTGCTCATAAAGTTGGAATATTTTTTTTCAGACCCAATCTTAAAACATACTTCTATATAGTAAACTATATTAGAGTAGGTAAAGATTACATGAGTTCCCACTACCCAGGTATAAAGTGAATCCATGTATAATTTTGAATTACGTAACAATGCGTTTTGTCGGGAGCTATGAAATGCCAAAGGTCTGTTGTTTTGTTCCTTTTTCTGCTCCAAGCCTGTGTACAGGGGCGAATTTTTCAGAGTTGGTTGTTTACCAAATATTATCTAAAGGAAGATAGGACACTCCCCTATTTTTGTGTTACGGAAGTGGACTTCCATGGGGAAGGACGCTCCGAGTATTTTACTGTGTGGAGCAATGGCGCGAAGTTCAAAAGTAACGTGCTATTTTTGTGGGGTTGCTTGACTAAATCACAGAATTTATAACAAATTTTCATTTTTTTCTAATTCCTAAAGACAAAGGAAAGACAGAATGTTAATATGTTGTGATTTGCCTTAGCATTACAGGGACATTAGGAAATCGACATTTTCGTCCCTTTGTCCCCCGATTTCCACCAACAATGTGCTTACGTGTTAAATGAACAGCGAGTTCAAAATAGCGCCATCTGGCGTCTGGTAGGTAATTTGCTGACGTAGAAGCGTTACATCGTTTGCCGTACAAAATAGGGCGAGTGTCCTATCTTCCTTTAGATAATATTTGCATTTACATTAAAAACTGACACAGAGGTTACCTTGGCTATGCCTCGGCATTGTCAATACGCCGAAGAGTGCGACGGGAAGGGTAAAAACAAGCCAATGTCGGTGATTTCTTCGGGATATCTATTTTTAAATGCGCTTCTTTTCATACCAATTAAAATCGGCCAAGCCGTTAATGAGTTAATTAGTGGGGCCCCCCCCCGGCACTAACGGAAGTCATCTGAGAATATTTTTAAAAATCAGAGAACCAACGCGATTTTCTTTGCTGATATAAGTTCACACATACAGGGTGTCTCAGAAAGAACGTTACCCTCCAGAAACGGCAAATTTTACTTACTTAATCAATTCTTATACTGGTTTTAGCTTTATATTATGAAAATGTGTACTTTTTTTAACAAATGGTGAAAACAAGAAAGAAAACGGTGAAAAAAATAACCAAACATGACTATTTCCGTAAAAATGATGCAAACCCACTTTGTCCCCTGAGGCAGTGCATGTGTTTTCGTTTTCCCTCTTAAATTTCAGATCAACCAAATTACCGTCTGTACCTGTTGTAACACGGTTAACAAAAAATAGTGTCAGCAGACTTGCTTTACTTGCTAATGCATCAAGAGTGTGACGGTGTTTAAAATTACTCATTATAGAATAAAAAATGGGCACAATGCATTCGTTACGGTATAAAATGCCCAAGTCCTGAATATGAGCAGCATATTCTACCCATTACAACATTTTCCAAACCCACATAATTCAGGTAAAACATGGTAAGAATGAACCTACGAAATATTGATTACCTACTCAAAGTAATATTCCCTTAATACGGCAAACACGAGAAGGACATCATCGCCGGATAAGAAATGAAAGAGGCCCTTTAGATTTCAAATTATTGGATGGTATTGGAATGGGGTGCAATCTCGGCCATGCTGAGACTAGGCCTTTGTTGTTTGTCATTACAAAACACAATGGAACAAAGTTCCTGTACAGAATTGGCTTACTGGAATCTGATGTTCTACAATGGTCTGTTAATGATAGAATGACTTATGCCATGGTTGACCGAAATGTTAAATCCGCTTTGCGCTAATCTCTTAATTCAAGGTTGGCCCATTTTTGAAAGCCAAATAAAAACCAAGATGTGTTATGTGTGCATTGATATAAAAATGCATTACTTCTCCAATAATTTGATAATGAATGATATTTTGCAGTGTCAAAGGTAAGTTATGTTCAAATAATAACGTTTATTGAAATAGTTGCTGGTGTTTTCATCCTGATACTTTCAAACATCCAATGTATCTTAAGATGTGAAGTAATTTATTTTTGGTCAACATTTATTTACTAGCTACATTAGTACACATACCCCATGGTATCAAAGAGAGAAAGATGCTTGCATAAGGACATTGAATACGCATATCGGCGAAGTAACTGATTTCTGTGCAGTTATTATTGTCTAATTATACCTTTAAATACTACGGGCTATGTCAAGTGCAAAAGTTGCACATTTGATTGGAAATTAATAAAATGTCATAACAATTTTATTTCCTAAATATCAGTGACCAGTAGATGTACATCATGCTGCATTGACTCGAGCAAATAATGGCACTGTTGATATCCAGTAAAACCGCTCGGTATGCAGAAGATAAAGCACTTTTTATATGGAAGTACAGAGCCATTGTTATTACCCACACAGTTGAAAAAGATTTCAGGTGCTCATCACCCGATTAAGATTGGGTATATTTTCATGACGCAAAGCACAAGATACTTGTCCTCTTTCACGAATAAATAAACCTTAGGCTTCTATTGCGCGTTCAATTAAATTTGACCACATATTTCATCATTTTTCTGAAAGGAAACAAAGCTAAAAACAAAAAATCATGAAATAAGGTTGTTTAGCAGACTGTGACCTAACATCTTTGGGCAAAAACAAAACTTAACTTACAGTAACTTGCCGCGTAACCCCAGTTTTATTCAATTTACCGTATTGTTAGCATAGGTCGCTAGGCCCCCTTCTTTTGTATTTTCTAAATACATGGTGGTAAATTGAATAGAAATGAGGCCCAGCAATAACTTCTGGTAGATGATTATGCCATGGTTCTGCACAAAGATGTGTGAGAGTTATTGCACCATGCTGGGATGGCATATTCAGCATCACTGTAGACCAGAACCAGGGCGGTGGTGTGTAGAGTGGAAGGGCTAGCACCCCATGAAGATACCAAAAGTTGCACATACTGACTCGAGATGCTGCCGATATTAGCTGCTGATCAAGCTTCACTCCAGATAAGTTGGCGTAGGATTGTATGGCAGAGGTTGATTTGATGCTGGCGATGAGCCTCTTTCGTGTTGAGATGGAAGGCAGTAGCGGTGGTATTTTCTTCGCTCAGCTTCAGTCTCCAGGTCTTGAGATATGCTGCAAGTAGGGCCATATCTGCAGTATAAAGTGTACTTTCTACTTCAGCCCAGCTCCTGTCCAAGTGAAGAAGGGCAAGATCGTCGGCGTAGCCATATTGTCTAGATGTTGTTTGAGGTAGATCGCTGATATACATATACAAGTTAAACAACATGCGAGCCAGTACTCATCATTGTGGGACTCCGTTCCTCAAACGACGCAGTCGACTGCTGTGCTTATCACTGGTCTTAAGAACAAAGGTACGGTTTGCAAGCATATTATGAAGATATGAATTGTACAAGGTGATGATCCGTGATGGTCCTGAGAAGCTTGAGTGTCAGGCCACGGTGCCACATGGTATCATATGCTGCAGTAAGGTCCACCAAGATAACGCCTGCCTTACGATGCTTTTTAAAAGCTCTGCTCAATATCATTTGTGAGTCTTATGATCTGATGGACAGTGCTCCGGCCACGGCGAAATCCTGCTTGTTCGTCAGGCAGATGGGGTTCGGCTAATGGCTCCAGCCGGCCCAGAATCAGCCTCTCAAGGAGTTTGAAGGAAACACACACAGTGATATTGGGTGGTAGTTTTCGGGGTTGTCAAGAGACTTGTTGGTTTGGAGAGTGTCATGATGGTAGCCCTCTTCCAGATCTTGGGTAAGGACTGGTTGGTAAGGCAACATGTGTAGAAATCAAGACATTGTGGGCCACAGTGCATCGCAAACTCCACTGGTATATTATCAGGCCCCCGGGCCTTTCCACTCTTTAGTTGGATAATAGCAGAGCGAGTGTAATCCTTATCAGTATCTTTGAAACGACCATTTGCGAGGAGTTGCGCGGCGAATGAGTTGGCAGACACAGGGCATTTGAGATCATCATTTGTGCTCTCAGTAGCTACCGAGGAAGAGTTTGGGGACGTGATATCTCAGTAATTAATGAAATTGGATAAATCAATGCTTTAAACTTTCATATTTATTATGAAGGCTTGATTCTCTAACATATGCCAAAATGTTTTAAAAGGCAAGGTCCTGGTGTTATATAATATAGTGTCCGTTTTACTGGGTGTCCTACCACCAATCTATCTATTGTGTTCTCCATTGCGTGCGGTTTGCATCATTTGTTTCAGCACTGTATCCAAAATGGCCTCGTCTACAAGGTCACGGTTTATTCCGTACATGTAGCTAGGACACTCTCATGGGGGACACTCAGTTTCTTTACACTGGTAAGGTAACCTTGGCAATAGTATAAAAAGGGATCAGGACACCTCGCGACATGAGGACATGAGATCTCAGTCATTATTGAAATTGGATAAATTAATGCTTTAATATTTCATATTTATAATGAAGGCTTGATTATCTAATATTGCCATTTTTTCTGCTTTTAAGTGTGTCCAAAGCCACAGTAGCCTTAGCAAGAACTAGGTTTTCAACGGTCCAAACCAATCGGCCGTCTCATCGGTTTGCACTATTTACTGTACATGATAGGTTCTTTGAGTGAGAGCATGTTAAATATTTATTTAGTCCAAAACTTTTTTTCGTGTGATTTTATATTCCACAGGACGTTCTGCCTCTCTGTGCCTCTCAGAGCACAGCACGCCAACAGAATACCATCACCAATATTGGTTTATAAAAAAATTGTTTTTTTTTTTTTTATATTACTAGTAGTATTTCAGCACTATGGAGTTACTTTTCACATCAACAGGTATCAAAAATTACGTCAAGATAAGAAAGTTCAAATGATATCAGAACAACGTTGAAATAAAATCAAGTATTTAGGACATGCTATCAATTCTTGGAGTGGTCATTTTTTAACAACAGTTTAATGTTTTAACACATAGTTTTGTGAAATGTAAATGTTTCACGGATTCAGTCCAATTTTAGCATCAAATATACAAATATATATATATATATATATATGTTTATATATATATATATATATATATATATATATATATATATATATATATAT
>JAMKCH010030976.1:0-16888 GCA_023653785.1 Ophioderma brevispina | reverse complement strand
ACCAGTTGTCTAAGGTGGGTAATTCTTTATTTGATAGAACTGATGCATTATAGACGAATGATCGATTGCCGTCAAAATCGCAAAGGTTTTTAAAGTTATTTGCAGAGGCATTCTTCTGCATCCGGTTTGGTTTAAAGTCCGTAGACGTTGCTCTGGGCTACTTCCTGTAGCAGTTTCCATCCCCATTACATTATGTAGCCAAGGTAGAATGCTCTTCCAATTTGGTGGTTGTTTTTTCTTGAAACAACGCTAGGATATCAGTGTGTCTGCCGTTAATTGAAACAGATGACGTATACGTAGATTGATGTAAATGTCTTGAAATCAATTACGGGACCCCGTGTGATCGAGGACAATATTAAATTAAATGAAGATTTTAGGAGATGGTCCATCAATCATCCCCCAAACGTTGACGCCCGTGCATGTGTTTTTGACAAAAATAACCTACATATTAGTGTAAACTGTCAATTTCACCCACGCTTCGCTACGCATTTTGTCTAATTCCATCACATTTAACAATTTTAGGTGTTAAAGGCGAAATTATATCTGTCGGCAAAACTATTTCATTCATAGATTGCCATCAACACCGTCGCCCCATGGCCAAAAACCAAATTTACGCCACTGCTATTTTCCCTTAATATAAGCTAAAGGAGGAACGTGTTATGGGTAGAAACATTGCCTTTACATTTCAGTTGCCAACTCTGTCTTAAGCAATACCGCACACATTTTTATCCCCCTGGCCTTGAAAACCAGAAAGGGGGTTTTGCGAGAGCGCGAATGTCGTATGTATGTTGTGTTCCAGTTTGGTTAGGTTTCGTTGTGGATCAAGTTCTGGATACTTTGTGCTTGTTCTGCTATGAGGAGGTAACGGTGGCACGGAAAATGAAAAACGAATTGTGGGTCAATAGGGTTCTTGCGAAGAGTTTCTGAGCTGCTGTAGGCTTTAATGTAGATGTCGAAAAAAAATGTCGGAGTTCATGAATCGCCATTTGTCCATGAATGGACAAGAATGAGGCACTCACATTATTCTTGAAAACATAATGAACTAGGATTGACGAAAGAAAGTTTCAGGCCACACAAGGCGAAGGTAAAGAGTACCATAACAAAATTAAAACCATTGGGAACTCAATTGGCTGGCAGTAGAATGGAAGAATCTGCGAAACCACTCCATTCCTGTATCGGTGCAAGATTGTAATCTTCTGGAAACAATTGATGATGATATTCCTTGGAATATCAGATATAGAGGGACGGCACTTCGGAAGAAACCTACAACACCATTCCTTGAATATGAAAGATAGAGACCTTTAACCTTTACAGAAGACAAACAATGGGAACCGATGAAGGGTACACAATTTAGAAATAAGTTCTCTACAAATTAATAGTTTAAAAACTTCTCAACTATTAATATGCTCAGTATCTGTCCATAAATGTCCCTATATTATAATTTTCCCTTAAATGCTGTCAATGCTTTTTATTTGCAAATTCAGCAAAGCTGTAAAATCTCCTATGTAATGTTTAATCCATCCATCATCTGTCGTCCGTTCCGTCCGATCTGTCGTCCGTCCGTCCGTCCGTCCATCCAGCATCCTCCATCCATCCATCCATCCATCATTCCATCCATTTCATTCTCTCCGATTTCATCCATCCAATTTATCCATCCGATTTCATCCCCTCCGATTTCATCATCCGATTCATCCTCATCGGATAATCATCCCTCGATTTCATCCATCCATCCATCCGTCCTCCATTCATCTCAAATCCGGTTTCGCCTTCCATCCAACCTTTGCATGTGCTTTCGACCGCCGTGATAGACTTTCATGGTACTAGGCCACCGTGACTCTTGGGTAGAAGGCACATCAGGTGATAAGGAAATAAGGGTAAACGCTATCATTTTTAGGTTTATCGTATAACGAAAAATACCATGTTCTCAGTTCTAGTATGTGCATTCACACCAAAGGTACCTTACATAATCTTTGCTGGTTAAGTTCATGCGGGTCTCAAGAGGTCAAAGTTTATATTGGTTTGTTTGAAGTCATTGTTAAAGCACTTCACTTTTTTATTCTCACTTTACTATTGAAGCGTATTCGCAAAGGTTGCTCCATAATTCACAGAGATATGAACCAAAGATCATCTGATAGGTCATTTTCAAATCATTGCCTACAACAACTGCGTTTTTCTTCCACAGACAGTTGACAGAGATATTTTCTTTGTTATTCAGCAGAGTAGGTAAAACATGTGATTCGTTGGCACCAATATTATGAGACTGTTTTTTAGTCGTCTCGCAAATGTTTTTACGGGCGCGCGCATTTATTACTTTAAAGGGTACCTTTAAACCCCGATTTAGTTATATGCATGCCATTTCTAATAATTGAATGACCTTTGGCCCCAATAACCCCATCTGTAAAGTTTCACTGTCGATATTTCAAACCGTTTTGATCTGAGAGCTAAAAAAAAAACATGATTCTCTAAGTCCCATAGACTACCATGTGAAATGGATATTGGTCTAAACAAAAATGAGGCACCTTTTTCGCTCATAACATCCAACCAAACTCGCCGTTAGCTCTAAAATTTCACATGAACACTGCAAAAAGTGGTTTTAGAAACATGGTGAATTATTGTTTAGAGTTTGACATGTTTTTATTCTAACCTTGGCCAATCCAAAATGTGATAAACATCTAATATCAAGCCCTAAACTGTTTTTAGATTTTAAACATGTTTAGATATTAAGGGCGCGTATTCCAAAAAAGGGGTTTTTAGCGGCGCGATTTAAGGCTAAGCAAAACGTTTATTATGTGATATAAACGTAATCGCTTAAGACACGCAATTCCCAGACAGCAGTTTAAAGGGGGATGGTCCGATTTAGGGATAGGAAGTTTCATTCATCCTTGTAGTGGCCTTCACTCCAAACACCCATCTGTAATGTTTCGCGCCGGTATTTCATCCGGTTTGAAGCGAGATCTAAAAACGTGAGTTTTGTAAGCCCATATAGTCCTGTTGTAAATTAATATTGGGTCGACCAAAAGGGAACCACATTTTCGCTCATAACTTACAACCAAACATCCTGTGGCTATAAGATTTCACAGGGTAAATGAGAAAAAAAAATCGTTAGCCTTTCTCCCTGGTACCCCAAATGTTGACCATTCCGGTAAATATGGGGCTTCTGGGGAAGAGGTTATTAGCAATTTAGGCCAAAAAAACCAAAAAAGAAAAATCGTATTTTTCAAATTAATCAAATCAAATAAACAAATTTTTTAAACTAGGTAAAGGGCAAGTTAAAAAAGGTTTTAGTGTGTGTTTTCGTCCAAGGGCACGGCTCATTGCACTGTCCAGGTGACAACAGCAATGATGCATACCATTCTCGTCCAGTTCGGTGTTAACACCTCTAACACGCTACGGAAAGCCATGCATTGATACACCTTTGTGCGCTCAACCATATTAAAACACCAATAGGGCCTTTTGACACACTCACGTTATACTAGGGGAAGCGAGGACACCTCCTGTGCACCCCCCCCCCCAAGAACTCCAACCAAACCAATTTTTTTAGGTTCCTTTAGACCCCCAAAACTAATCAGGATGGTCCCAAAATTTAAAAGTGGCCCCAGGGGGTTTATTCAAGGATGCGTCCAATATGGCCGCAAAATAGGGGTTTTTCACTTAAAATGAATTATTTTTAAACAAGATATAAAAAAATTAATTGTCAAGAAAAAATCAACGGGATCAACATATTAGATCATAATTAAAATTCTGTGCCGAAAGAATTCATTCAATGTTTTTTTAAATTCAAAAAATGGCGTCCAAAAATGCGCCACAGACAAGACAGTGAATAGCAGTTTTTCACTAAAACGTTAATTACAAACAAAGTTATTAAGAACGTAATTGTCACGAAGATCCAATGAGATGAAGTATTAGGTGATAATGACTAATCTGTGCTATAAATAATTTATTCACTATTTTAAATTCATGATGGCCCCAGTCAAAATGGCTGCCGAAATAGGTTTTTTACTAAAATGCTTAAAAACAAGCGGTATACAACGTAATTGTCGAGAGGTTTTAATGAGTTTAGTTCAGATAAAATGAATAATATGTACCTAAAATTTTATTCACAGTTTGAAAATTAAAAGTGAAATTCAAAATGCCGCAAAATTGAGCCCAAAATGGCCGCCAGTGCGACTTTCCCACTACAAGGGTCACAGCAAACAAAATACACAAAAAAACAAAAAAACCGAAAAAGAAAACCAAAATTCAAAAAACAAAAAATATAAATAATATTATATATATATCTATATCTATATATATATATAAAATATATCTCGAGCATATTGTTGGTAGGTAGGTGTATGCCAACCAGATGGTTCAGAACTTGGGGCTGGGAACTGATTTGGAGGTTATAAAAATATGGGTCTAGGGAAGAATTTGGGTAGTTTCTTGTTAGAACAAAGGGTTTTCGAGCTGATTTTTTGATCAAAATTGCGGTATTTTAATTGAAATGTGGTCAAGAACGAGCTTACATAAAATGTGGGGGCCCTGGACTTAAATAGGCGTAAAATGGGAGTCTGTGCAAAGGAAAATCGGCCTGAAACACGAGGGTCTATGGCGGCACATACCCATGACACCTTTCAATGTGAGTAACCCCTGGGTCCTACAATAGCTTATTTAACAATCAGTTTGAGTCAGAGATAAGGTTATCGCCCGCCAGGAAATCGCCTGCATGAATAAGCAAAGAAATGTGCATCATAATATTGTACAAACATCAAACATGGCCCCATTCACAGCATTTGTTAGAATACAAGAACATAGATGCGTTTCGCCGAACTACAAATTATCCACAACCCTCACCTGACAGAGCATTAAAACCTGCCTCATGATGGGAAGATGTTGTCACCGCATCCAAAAGAGGCTACAACTTCCAAGGATACCAATCGGGGAGGGGATGGGGGTGACTTTTACAAGTTTACCAGACCTTGGACAGTCTAGTACCACTAGAAAATGGCATCAACACCAACATCAACTAGCAACGGTGGACAATCGAGGACAATGTGAAGTTTTTTTTTTTACTAAATAAATTAAAAAACAAGATGTTAAAAACTTAAGTGTCGAGATTGTTCAATGATGAAAGATCAGATGATAATAACATCCACAGTGCACTAATTTTATTCGCATTTTAAATAGAAAAATTGAATTCAAAATGGCCGCAAATGGAACAAAAAATGGCAGCCAAGTGGACTTTTCCCATTAAAATGCATTACCACACAACAACATACACTTAAGCAAAGAAATGTGTTTATCCCTATTATTAAAATTCATGACCTATCACAGGCATTTGCAGAATTAACAAGACCCACAGGAGGCGTCTGTCTAACTACAAAAATATCAAAACAACTATCACCTGGCAGAGAAAAATAAACTGCCATCATGATGGGAGGTGTTTGTCAAGTATTCCAGAAAATGAGCTACACGTTAAATGAATATCTTATATGGTTACGTTAAAAGAAGACCTGATTGCGTGCAGACGGCAACGTCCCATCTTTTGAGTTTAGATTTCCCGTTATACTGATTTCCTGTCAAAGGTGTGGATATTCTGCTATAATAGGAGGAAGGACCTTTCCGTCATGTGGATTCCATTTCTTTGACTGTTTCTAAATAGTCCCGAGCTTGTGTTTGTTTTCTTACCCAAGGGTGTTTTTCCTTTTATTTAACAGTTAGTTAAATATTGAGTACGAGAAGAAAAGGCAAATAAGCCCCCCACCCCCCCAGCGAGCGCCCTGCACTGAAGAAGCTAAAATAATGTGCATCCTTAATGTTGCCCAATATCCAACATTGCCCATTCACAGGTTTACAGAATTACAATACCCATCAGAGGCACATTTGTCCAATCATACAAAATATGCAGAGACCTCACCCGAAGAGCCATAAAACCTCTGACCATCAATGTTGTCAAACGCATTCCAAAATAGTACAATATTCCAATGGATACCATCGGGGTGCTATTAGAAGTTTAACAAGCCTTAAACGTCGTGCATCGGCGTTCATCACAATCACAAACAACAGAGGAAAATTCTATTCAAATCAGATTGCGCCTTCTGCAACCATATAACTTCAAAAAAGCTGCGGCCACAAAAACTCAGGATACAGCTTCCTTTGAACGCGATGGTTAGCAATGAGTATTTGCCTTGGCAATCTGGGTTTAAGATATTTCATCACATTGTCCTTGGGGTGATAACACCGATGGCTGGTTGTTGTTGGTGTTGTGCCATTTCTAGTGGGCGCTAGAAGGTTTTTTCCCCCAAAAAAAAAGGTCCTGGAGTAAACTATAAAAGCACACCCCCCCCATGGTATCCTTGGAACGGTGTAGCCTTTTTGGAATGCGATGACAAACATCCCCCATTCATGAGGGCAGGTTAACGCTTTGCCAGGTGAAGGTTGTTGATAATTTGTAGTTTGGACGAACACATCTATGGGTCTGGAATAATGCAAATTGCTGTTGACGGGGCCATTGTTTGATGTTTGGTAACAATTAGCAATACACATTCTTTGCTTATTCAGGGGAGCAATTTCAGGAGGGCGAGTACCTATCTTTGAGTGACTCAAATGCCGGTTAAATAAAGCTACTGTAGGACCCGGAGTATTCACATGAAGGTGGTACGTGTTTTTAATGTACACGCCCATAAGACCCTCGTTTTCAGGCCGATTTCTGGGCACAGACTCCCATTTTAAGCCTATTTAAGTTCCAGGGACCCCCACATTTTATTTAAGAATCTGTTCTTGACCAAAGTTTACTGTAAAAGATAAAATCGAAGTCGAAAACCTTGTTTCAACAAGAAAACACCCAAAGTCAGTTCCCTAGGACCCATATGTTATAATCCAAAGTCAGTCCCCAGCCCCAAGTTTGAAAATCTGGTTGGATACACATACCAAAAATATGCTCGAGATTAGAGATATATATATAGATAGATATATATAATATTTATATATATCTAAATATATTAATATATATAATATATAATAATATAGTAGATATATATATATATATTATATAAATATGAGTACTGGACAGAGTGCACGTAATGATGTCCTGTTAGAGTCATGTGATTTTTTTGTGCTGTGACGATTGGTATGGAAAATCCCACTTGGCGGCCATTTTGGATCAATTTTGTGGCCATTTTGAATTTCACTTTATATTTCAAAAAAAGCTGAATAAAAAGTATTTAGGTCAAAGTATCATTATTCATCTGGAACTCATTGAAACCTCTCGACAATTACGTTATATCCCGCTTGTTTTTAATGCATTTTAGTAAAACACTCTATTTCGGGCAGCCCATTTTGACGCCATCTGATTAAAATATGTGAATGAAATTGTTTGGGCACAGATGTAGTCATTCTCACCAGACTTTCATCCATGGATCTTCTTGACAATTAGTTCTAATAACTTGTTTTCTTAATACGTTTTAGTGAAAAATTGAATTCTGGCGGCCATTGGGACGCCATTTTGAATTTAAAACATGTTGAATGAATTATTAGCACAGATATGTTAAATTATATGATCTAATATGTTGATCCCGTTATTTCCTTCAAATTAGTGTTTATATCTTGTTTCATTCATTTTAGTGAAAAACCCTTATTTGCGGCATATTGGACGCCATCTTGAATAAATCCCATTGGGGCCACTTTTTAAAATTTTGGGAACATCCTGATTATGTTTGGGGTCAATTAAAAGGAACCTAAAAAATTTGGTTTGGTTTAGTTCTGGGGGGGGCAAAGGAGGTGGTCCTAGCTTCCCCTGTAATGAGCGTCTTAAATAACAACAAGACTTGTGTTTAAATTTTCGTTTCAGTAAGCAAATGGTTAAAATATTAAACGGGTTTTGCTTAAACGCCAATTTTAAATACGGCGATTTTAAGCCTAAATTGCGTTAGCTAAACAAGTTTTGAATAGGGCCAAGGTGTTTAGATAGTAAACAGACATTTTAAAAGGTTAGAAAACGGGTGCCAAATAGTGTTTAGAAAAAGGTTTAATTTTAAGCACTGTTTTTGCAGTGTAAATGAGAAGACACAGTATCTTTTCGTGTGACAGCAAAATTTTGACAACTTACTGGTAAAATTTTGAGTTCTGGGCAGGCTATTAGCGATCGGGGCCATGGGCCTATATACGCGTGTACTCGCATGTTATTATTCATTTTTGACAGTGGGGGATGATACGATTGACTTTGAATTATATAATCGAAATAGCTAATACATCAGGTGATAAAAAACCAAAACGGTGTAACGGTTTAAAGTGCTATCGTAGCTGGAAGCGGTGTGAACGAAACTACTGTCTCCCATGAGAGAGTATCCTTAGATTACCAGACAACGGATGGAATAACTGTGACCTATAGACGAGGCTATAGGGTATAGCGCCAAATTAAATTATGCGTGCAGTATTGCAATGGGGAAACAATGGGCAGGATACTACATATTTAGGACGATGTCATGACACAGGTTTGTTGGGAGGGGGGGGGGGAAAAAAGTCATTATAGTTCGGTGTATCCGAGTCCGGCACAACCGGTAAGGAATAGGGCACCCAATCCAGTTGACTCTTCACGCAACATTGAGTTTCACGCTTTATTCCTTATCGTTATGGAGCCCGGACTATGACTCCCACCGTCCATATTTGTTTCACACCGGAGATACTAATAAAAAATAGTGGACTGTCTATCCTATATGATACGATAATAGGTAAATAAACATTAAATGCCATCATTTGATGCCAATGAACAAACGTATTATTTATATTCTCAATTAGAATATCAATGTCTCAAAGATGATGTCGTATTCGTCATGGACGGATCTGGAAGCATTGGTGGACACAATTTTTGAAAAAGCTAAGAACTTTGTTGTTGATATGTGAAGAAACTGGAATTGGATATGAAAAAACTCGAGTTGGCATTATTCAGTACAGCGGTGATCCACGCACTGAATTGGGTTTGGATGGCTAACCACAAAAGATTCTCTAGTGGTCCGCCATCGCAGGATCAGGTGTGTATACCATGTAAATCGGGTGCAATCTGAAGAATTGAGCCCTCGATCTATAGCCAAACATTGCACTTTGTGATACAAGTGTAATATTTGCATACACGTAATATGACCATATAACAGACATTTTAAAAAGGGATACCAATGGAATGACATATGACTTTTTTTTTTTTTCAAATATGATCGCTATTTTATTTTCATATTTCGTTTAATAGCACCGATAGGAAATTGTTGTGTTATACAATGGTTTTCAAGCCAAGGAATCCAAATATGACATTTCTTTAAATATTAAATGTCAGCAGTTTGTTTTCCAATTTATACTGTCAATTTGCACTAAATATGACACTTTCGATTTATCTTTGTTCAAATAATATTGACTGATTTCATGCTATATGTGTTCAAGGCCAAATATGAAAAACTATTTAAAATATCTTATGTCTTTTCAGTATGCCCGGCCAATATAAGACCAAAGGCTGGGTACAAGTACAAGAGATTGGAAGATTGTAAAGATGAAATGCCATGTAGAAAAAAGAATTCATTCACAGCTGTTGGTGTAATAGCCGGTTCAACCACTTTTTTTTAATATCGACAGAAAAAGATAATTAGTCGAAGCCGTCAATTACATGTCTTATATGAAAGGATAAACTGTATAATAATTCAACTTAGAAACTTCAAAATTGAAGACAAAAATTGCCCCTTCGGTTAAAAATGCAGAAAACTAAGGGGCATTGACGGAATATCAGCTGAAAAATCCAATTTGGCGGCCATGAATTGTGATTTATATACAGTATAGTTACAAATATGGTTTCTAAAAAGATAACCATGTCGAAGCCATGCACCACGCTAACATGTCTTATAGAATGATAATTATATAACAATTACTTATGAGTTATATTCAATTAATCAAAATTGGTTAACCGTATGTTGTTATTGTTTCAGAGGTCCCACAAACTAAGCATTCTCGATGGTTCTTGTTTGTTGAAAAGAGCCAGAGGATGATCCAAACATGTAGGTTTGAAAACAATTGTTCGATTTTGCGGCCTTCATCGTCTTATTCATTCGTGGCATTTGGTATTTTAAGTTCCATTGTATGCCAACAAACCAATGTCATATCGAAGTTTGTGAGGCTTTTATTCCGTAAAATCTTCAAAAACAAGAACTAGTATTTAGTAAAAATGCTTTCTTCCCTACTTTTTAGGTTCAACGAAAAAGGGACTAACTCGCTTATTAAACCTATCGATAGAACGGCAGCATTTTATGTTGAAAAGAACTGCGAGCTGTATACATTTTTGGAGAGGACCTTGTCCTCGTCTGTTACCGACAAATTTATATGAATTCTTAAATGTAGTACACAAAAGTAGGCGTGGAACAAGAGACATGACAATTCTATGGCAGGTATTTGCCACATAAAACGATAGAGACCTGGTTCTGGCCGAGAAACCACATCCAGCGTTTCTCGACGAAAAACCTGGTTTTTTATATTTTTCTTTTTTTAAATTTTTTAAAAACCTGGTTTCGTGATCGAAAATTGTATTTATTTAAACCACTTTTTCAAAAACCTGGGTTTTTTTTTCGGTCAAGAAACCATTTTTTTTAAATCGGCTTTTTGAACCAATTTGTATTTTTCTCAAAAAAATTAAAAATATTAAAAAAAAAAAAAAAAAAAAAAAATATTGTTGATAGTACTTAAATTGGGATTTTATTTTTATTTCTGGAATTTTTATTTTAATTTTTTTTTTGTTTATTTATGGGTCGGGATTTTTGTTATAATTTTGAATTTTTAAAATATGTGTGTGTGTTTTGTTGTTTTTTATTGTATCCAAGTAGGTCTCAACCGCTTATGCATTTGTTCGAGGTGTCTAGGTAGATGGTCCTATAAACTAGACGGACTAACACAGAAAACCAGATCATTTGTTGAGGTGCTTCCCCCCACCCCCCCCACACAACTAAAATGAGAAAAGGAAAACAAACATGATATGTAATAATCATACACTATGCACCAAACCCACTCAACAAAAATATGGGACGCATGATTAAATGATACACAGTTTCGTTGTCTTATAGGTACAAAAATGGTGGCACGCTACTGGGGCAGCACTGAAACTGAGACACCAAGGGATGTTCTATGTGGACGTGGGGCAAGGCGAAAAAAACGGCTTCTGTTCCAAGAGGGATCGTTATGACAGATGGAAGTCAGGAGACAGCGTTGCGAACCCGCAAATGCAGATCGTTCAATTGGAATAAACACCTTTTGCAATTGGATTGGTTCATGCATTACGGATTGAGGACGCTTAATCCGATAGCAAATAACCCAAATGATTCCTACAGATTCCAAGTCAGCGATTACGGAGTCATTGATACTGTTCTGTATTTCGTTCAGAGTTCAACTTTCAAAGGTATGGTCGGGCCCTAGTTTGGTATGTAAGTCTAAAATACATTACGTCAAACAAATGTAAAATTAACAGACCTATAGAGCCTTATCATGTGTTAAAGGATCGTATGAATATCAATGTCGGAAACAACCTTTAGACCAGAGGCGTAACAGAGGTCACTTGTCAGAGGGGCAATGTCACGTTTTGAAGGCAGATTGTCCCGGTTGGAGGTGGTTTAGAGGCATATTTTCCCGGTTGTACGTAGAAGCAGGCAAAAAGTGGCTGATTTAGCATGATAAGCAATCACATTGTTTACTGTCGGAGAGTTTTATAGACTCAATCTAAAACGTGGCGTTTAACATCAATAGCTGGACTGATTAAGTCGCAATAACAAAGTAGTTGATAGAACTAACAATTCGTCATTTTTATCACAATTTTCCATTCGCATCAATCCGGCAAATTTAATAAATCAACCATTAATGGAACCTTATCAAAGAAGGATAAACGTCATTTGACTTTCCCTGTACTAGTACTAACAATGCAACTTTTAACTATTGACACCCAAGGGGGAGAAGTAAGCATGTTTTCATTTCCATTCCTATTTATAAAATAATAATCATAATAATATAATCATTTTAAAGCGCCAACTCCGGCCGATGGTCGCTCCTGCGAATGTTGCCTATTATATTATTACGCTGCCGTCTTGAAATCGTCACAATCATTTCGCCTTATTGCTGCTAATGTTTTTTAGGCTTTTATCTTGTTTTTCGTGTATTCGTATTATTTAGTAACACAAATAAAGCTAAAGCGGATTCGAAATTATTTAACAACCCAACCCCCATGTACATTTTTTGTTTCTATTCCACTAAATGTGTTGTTTTTTTTCTTGTTTAGAAATGCAGCTAGTAAAAACGATAATTGGCTTATATTTATCTCCTTGTTTCCGCCCTGATGTTTTGGTTCGATTTTCATAACCCGCACAAGAAAATGAAAAATTATTATTGTAACATTTTTTCGTTTTCCGCTTGTTCAGAAATGTTGGCAACCATGAAAACAAATGTTTAAAAAGCGCCACTGGCGTATTTTCCAAAATTTGCAACTTTTTTCCAATTTGCCTTGAAATGATAGACCATCGGAAGAATAAGATATTTGCAGGTAAAACTAACTACCCAAAGCAGAAGGGAGACTTAATAGGAGGCTAAAGTCATTCAGAAATGTGGAGGCGAACGTTTATGTTTTGCCGTAACTTTTTATCAACAAATGTGCTATTACATGAACATCCTAGCACTCGTACTCATGGATATTAAAACAACCCAAAGGGTCACAGACTGGTCCCAACATTGGGATCCGTGGTAAGCCAACTCGGCATTTCCGCGTCGCTGAATACAATGACTAAATGAATAACATGTAATAAAATCTTTCTGTTTACCCCATAAGGATATGGGATGCTTTATCTTTCAAGTGAGGTTAAGATATATCCCTACCTCCCTAGAGTAAAATCTATAACGATCACACCGCAAAAAGGGAGGTGGTGTTATTTTCTTGTTAGATCTAGGGGCAGGGGTCTCTGTGATCTTTTTTTTTCAAAAGTGCGTCTAAATGCAGTTATAGAACTTGAGGGAGATAAACGCTTTACAACCATGCAAAAATATCTATTTCAAAAATTCCATCTTTGAGGGCGCACTATTTTCCAAATGTGGCCCATGTCTCTATCTTTAAATACTTTCCCTTTTTCGAGACTGTAGCAATAAAAAACCCCGTTGATTTCAATTACCTTTTTGTTTATTTTGCATATGCCTACTTGTCGTTTAAAAAACGGATCACGATTGCTGTGACGCTTTTTTTCGTGTTCTCTTACTTAGAGATGCAAAACGAAAACTCATTTTTCAGTCTATACCCAACAGTCGGCGGGTTTCTGGTTTTGTAAATCAACTGAGGGACTTAAATCGGTGTCTTTTCTTTAGCAGTGATTTATTTGTCCAATTAGAAGGAAATCCAAGTGGTTCCTATTCGAAGGAAACCGAGACGACAGAAGACGAAGGTTCGCACAGGTCTTCATTGAATCTTTCTAATACTTCAGGAGGAATACGGAGGAACGTCAGGGTAAAAAATACTTTTGCAAACAGAATGTAAATGTTTTAAGTTGTTAGACCACTCACAAATTAAGTTATTCATTCACGCTCGCAATTTTTTTCAATTCATTATGTTTCCCGTTTTGGCCTTCGGTTTAATGGGTTTTTCTTTTCTAATTATTTTTTCGTTTCTTTTCATATAGTTGTTTTCACGAACACCATACAAGTTTGTTTGGAACTCGAATCAAATGATTGTTTGAATACTTATATATCAATTTCAAATGATTGAATCTGGTGTTTGATCTTACCGATATACGCAACAATAGAAAGCATCATATCGAGTCGGAACCAAGAGCAAAAAAACTTCTTCATAAATAGTAGAGGAGGGACTACCGAGTCATTCATGCCAGTGCCAGACTCAAATTCAACGCTTATCGAACCACGATGGGTGGTTGACTCGGATTCAGATTCAGACACGGATACTTGCAAACCTTGATTAATATCGGTGGTAGGTAAAAATGGAAATAAACAATGCAAATGTCTTTTTTCCTCTTATTTTCTACAATTTTGATTATACTTTTTTAACTATCTATGGGGTCCTTTTTCCCTTATTGTGTTGTTTTATTTCCTTTGTAATAATTGTGTATGTAAGTGTCTAATATCTATATTGCCCACCAATGGTTTCAATTGTTGGACCACATCTTACCGTTGGAGCTATGGGAGAATCGTTATGGTAGAGTATTGAGGATGACCAAAATATGGCGACAGTGATGATAAAGAACAATAAAGAATATTATAGTCCTGACCCTTACGTACCGCACATCATAAAGTTTGATTCACACATGTAGCAGAATGCTTTCGCGCCTGTTTTATGGTTCAATAAGGTCTTGGTATTTCATTGCAGTAGTATATTAGACACCATGATTGATGGAACAATTAAGTACTCAAGGGGCTGTGGTGAGCATACTTAACCCGCCAGTGCCCTAGACACGGTGGTTCTTGTATCTGTCGGGTTCCTTCTTCTCGCAACACAAATTGGCTTAAAAAATGCTAGTTGTCGCAAACGCTTGGGTTAAGTTCAAGCAATCAATCCAGTGGACAATCGATTGGGTTAGGGTCAGCTAAAGAGAAATAATATGTTTGTGGCAAAATATAAAAAACCCTTCTTTTGCAATTTAAGAGCTATAAACACCAAAGTGAGTTACAAAGACCCCTGACTCATGCTTCATATGGGGTGTTTAATAGATACACATTGGTTCAATCACAGTCACCTGGGCGAGATGGGTCATTTGGAACGAGTTTCATATGTACCCCTCAAAAAACTCCAGCGTTTTTTTTTTATTTTTCTTGTATTTAAAACGCGTAACCCTAAAAACTGATAATATTTATTCATCAACAATTGCCTATAAATACCACCTGTTTTTCCCGCGAACGTCTGTAAAAATTTAGAGATTGGTTGCTCGAGTTACTTGGGCATGGGAACGCCACTTTATCAATGTTATGTTTATATATTATTCGCATGTTCCTTCCCAAATTCCTACCTATGTAGGTCATACCTTGAATGGGCGCAATCGCATTAAAGGATTATTGCCCAGTCTGGCGGCGTTTTCCTTCCTCCTTAGTCTATAAATTGAAAGAGAAGCGAACAAACAAAGCATATTTTGTGTATCTTGCTTATGAGAGACGTAATTGCTGTTTGTTACTATTTTGGGGAAAATGAGGAATTAAGGAAAATCCGCAAACAATCCATAAATTCTTCTGAATAGATTGTTCACATTAAATCAAGACATTGGGTTCTGTGCATACACATAGTAATACAACAATGCCGATTTTGATGTCAGTGGTCACTAGAACATCCACCGATTACATTGAAATCAAGATTACCCTAGCGCGTTACAAACCCCTTCTCTCTTATAGGCCTACAAGGCGACGCAACTAAGGGGTTTTTTTTTAATTCCCCCCCCCCCCCTTTACATTGGCACCAAAACCTTAATCCCAGTGTATTTTCCCGAAAGTCTCATTATTTAAAAGTATATCCTTTGCTTATTTTGCAGTACTGATTTTCTAAGATTTTTGTGGATGATGTCATTTAAAAAATCCTGGGACTGACTGACTGACTCATCGACTCCCTACTCGCTCACTGACTCACTCACTCAACTCACTCACTCTCAAACCGCTTCCTTTTTATAGAGAATTACTACACCAATCTTTTTGTTTACATCAAATCCATTAATATAGAAAGTCAAATAGCGACACGACCTACGGACATTTCATTTTGCGCCGTTTTCATTTGGAAAATCTGTGAAATTTCGACGAATTATTACACATTCAAACTAAGTTACTTCAAGATACCACGCTTACAACCACAGTACAAACACCTGGCGACCATTTAAGGAAAACCTAGATTGTACAGCAATTTTAAGTTTATAATTTCCAATCACAACATCGGTAGGTGACATGTAAATTGTGGAGTGTCAGTCTTAGTACTGCCGTCACGCTTGATGGACTTTATTCCGAAGCATGCTTGTTTTGTTACCCTAGAAGACTACCATCAATCGTCGCTATCAACCGGCGCATGCGTTGAGTAAATTGGCTCGGCCATTTGCTTATGGCGTGCTTATCGATGTGGTCCGCCGACGGCTTAAACCGCTTTCGAGGTACGAGAGTCCCACTTTATCCGACTTGATTCCATTTCCCCGACTTTGGACCGGCCTGCATGTACTACTGGGAATTTAGAGGAAATTTCAAGGTTAAATGGACACCTTCATAATCACTCATTTCGGACTACTTTCGGAACATTTTCCGACGAATACGTTAGAGAGAATCGAAACATTGCCAATGTGCGTGCCGAAGTAATTTTAACATAGACTTCGAATCATTTAGAAAAAGAATTTAAACAGAAAACGTAGGTCAATCTTCTCCTTTTCCATATTATATTAATTATGGGACTTGACACGAAGGTGTCCCTCTACGCTTTATTTCAACACACCATTCTTCAATGTTCGACCATCTTTATCGAATAATAAGTTTGGGGAAGTTGCAACTTTCTTTCTAACAAAAAAACGTGTACGTGTTCTCGCCGATTTGGCCGATTCACGAGGCATGAAGGCAACCATTAAGAACAATCAATCACCAAGTTATAAAAAGTGGACAGCTGCATGTGGCATCTTTAGGAGTGTTCTTGGTGGACCCTTATTGGGTGGGGTTTCTGTTGGTAAGATTGACTACCTCTTTTGACAACTTTGAAGTATTGGCTGCAAAGTAAGACAACGATTAATTCGTTGCTATAATTGCTATAATTTATCCAACAACAGAGTTGTGGAAGGTAGAGAGATAGACGGTGAATATTTTTGTCTACCTCATGAAAATATCGCACCTACTTTGTGTCATTTTTTAATTCAGTTAACTGGAATAAAACGCACAATACAACGTTCGAAGG
>JAMKCH010030975.1:0-16391 GCA_023653785.1 Ophioderma brevispina | reverse complement strand
TTAACTGGTTATTGAAATGAATATATGATGTAATAATTAGCCAATCAGAAATGATGTATGAAAGACAGATAGTGCTCAGTGCCAGTTAAAGGCACTATCAGTGATTTGCTAAATCGGAAAATAAAAAAAATCATCAAAAATCAGGTTTTTGCATGCTTGCAACAAGGATAGGTATCCTAACATACCTACAAGTGGCAAGACCAAAAGCAACCTAATAAGGACCAAATCGGATATTTTAGTCATTACTGTCCGTACGGACACTTATTACTACACGTAATTGAATGGAGATTCATATCTTTGAGCATTGCTGTTTTCTTCCTTTTCTGTCAATTTTTCAGTACAGTTGGAAAAATAACTTGCAAGAATTCTACAGACTTATCCTTGACTTTTAAGCAATTTCTGTACATTTCAAATATTTTGACTCCTCTGGGTAGATCACTGATAGTGTCTTTAAATCATCCGTATTTTTGTTTCTTTTAAAGAGGCATTTTGTGATCCACAACCTCGTCCCCCCGACTTACCTCAAAAAAAGTTGAGATTCTTATATCATCTGAACCATTAGCCTTAGAAATCCATGTGTACCTAATCTTACATGCAAATTCGCTCATATCTGTAAGAAATTTACAATTTTGTATTTTCTGTCCACAAACGGACCAAAATTATAGCACAGTGGCCTGTGGGACCGTGGGAAACAAGCATGAACTATCAGACTGCATGTTTCAAACTGTTTCAATAGCGTGGAGTTTTAATTTCACACACTGCACATACCCTTATTCAATGCTCATACCTTCGGAAAAGTACTAGAGGTGACACGCTGGGTTGAATCTACTATAGTATACAGACAAGCATTATGTATATGCAGAAACCCCGATAGAAACTTTTTTTGGGGGGGGGTGTCACACTTGTATGTATACAGTGTTATAAATGAGTGGCCTCTTCAAGACATCTACCCTTTGTAGGTAATGTAATCAAATAAATTAGACATTGTGGTGATTCCTTTTATTCAGGATTACAATTTTAATCTCTTGCTGCAGGATGTAATTTCACTGAGAATGAATTTCACTTTTTATATATTAAAATCCTTATTTCTAAATTCTGAATATAATTTTAAACCTCTGATTTGTAGCCATGTTGGAGATGCACAGAAAGTATTAAAACAAAGTGCAAAAATATAGGGAGGAAAGAATAGTCAGTATATGGTAATGGTATTTTCCTATTGAATAAATGGATAAAAATGAAATGTGCAGTACCTTTTGTTTCATGTAGTTCTGACAATAGGCTGCGCAATTTTGAAACCTTAAGTTGCTGCCAGAATTGTTCAGAGGTGAGCGACATGTGCGTTGTCATAATCTGCATAAAAGGGGAGGAGTCTTTGGGTAGCCTCATGCGCGATTGACCAATGGGGAGGCTGACCTACTCGAAAAGGCAATTGGCATTCACTTCCGTGTTGACGCACGTCACACTCCGCACATGGTAAATAACTCTGAACAATTCTGGCACAGAGTTTAATTTTATATACTTCCTCTAGGGGAAACTTATAGATGCATTTTAAGACAATGGCAAACATTTAGAATTTAAACACGTAAGCATTGCGTGAATACACTTTTAGAATTGAAATGCTGGTTTTGCCCCATGAACAGCAGGAAAGTGCCAATTACAAATGTCTATAGCACTGATTCTCCTGTGTTATGATCAATATTTATTTTGGTTTCATTATCATTAATTTTTTGGGATAAAAGCATCCTGTGACCAGACCAAATTGTAACCTTTACCTAAAATTTCAGTAATTGAAATTAGCTTGTAGATGTCAGCTCTACAGCCAAAGGAGAATGATGACAATTTTTGGAATGCATCCCATTTTGATTTTTTTATACTTAACAAAACATTTTTTATTCCCATGGCGCTTTAGCTGAAGGGGATTTCGTCAGCAAAATATGTCGGCCTCTGCCCGTATGTCTGTCTCCTCCTGCACTCGTCAGACCCCTCACCTAATCTAGATGACACTTGCACTGCAGGATTACCAATGCATCATGAAGGGCCCCCAAGGCTATCTATGTACCAGGTTTTTACTGGTCTACTTAGTGAGTTTCAGTCACAGTGTTGATGTACTTAAGAATAACAGCACATTTTTTTAAGAGCGCACCCAATTTTCAAAATTTGATATTTTGCACAGTTAAGTTGGTAATTGTCTAGGAAACTACACCTGTGAATGAGATTGCTAAAAAATGTGTATTTATCATAAAATAAGCGATTTTGTAATTAGAATTGGATCCCAGATTGTACTTAACGACAGAGCTGAAAATGCTAAGTTTATGTCCGTCCATGATGAAATGGTGCCACCTCAAGAAAATGACCTCTAACTTCACTTGCCTCGCCTGGGAATTGGGATCCAGATTGTACTTAACGACAGAGCTGAAAATGCTAAGTTTGT
This sequence comes from Ophioderma brevispina, assembly GCA_023653785.1. Taxonomy (NCBI): domain Eukaryota; kingdom Metazoa; phylum Echinodermata; class Ophiuroidea; order Amphilepidida; family Ophiodermatidae; genus Ophioderma; species Ophioderma brevispina. The sequence continues at coordinate 13,960 of JAMKCH010030975.1, read as the reverse complement.
GTCCGTCCATGATGAAATGGTGCCACCTCAAGAAAATGACCTCTAACTTGACTTGCCTGAAGCAATAAAACAACTAATGGATGAGCATAGACATGTGCATGGTGCTATTTCCCGGCTGTTTCATATTGAAAGGCCGTTTCGAGCAGCCGTTGAATTATTATCGGAGATCTCTGATATTAATTATTCTAATTACAAAATTCCTTCGTTTGCAACACATAGACATTTTCGAGCTTAACCTTCCACAGGTATAGTTTACCAGCCAGTTACCAATGCAACCGTGTAAAAATCTCAAAATTTTTGAAAAATTGGGGTGCGCTTCAAAAAAAAGTGCTATTTTTGCTTTAATGAACTAGTCAAAATCAGTCGGAACATTTGCCCGCAATTATACCAAGTGAAGACAATTTCAAAGTATATTTTAAAAAGAAAAATATTTTTTGTTTGTTTGTGTGTGTATCTGTTTTTCTACTTCTGCAAACCACCTTCCCAGGTCAAAATTCCAGTTGATCCCAGTTGAACTGGTTTCAACTGGAACCAGTTGATATCCAGTTGATCTCAGTTAAATATCCAGTTGAATCAGTTGAACCAGATGATTCCGTGACGGAAAATGGAACAATTTTCAACTAGGTTTGTTACTGACCAGTTGAATTCAGTTAAGACCAGTTACAAACAGTTAAAAACAGTTGAAACCAGTTAGTTCCGTCACAGAAAATGGAACAACTTTCAACTGGGATCAACTGGAATTTTGACCTGGATTACCTTTAGTAGCTAGTTCTCTGATACTACTATCTTTAGTAGATAACTTCCTAATGTTACATAAAAGGTGGGCAACCCGTTCATGCGTCTGAGTTTCTCAAAAGTGGTTTTATCGCTCACCATGGAAGCAATTACAAAAAAATCGTATTAAAAATTTTAAACTTGGGCCAGCCGTATGGATAGTTAAGTAAAGCAAAAATAGGTACTAATTGTGTAATGATTGGCCCATGGGTCGCATCGTGTAATTAATGTGATTGACCACATTTAGACATTTTTGTTTGTAACATTAAAAAGAAAACATGAACTTTCTTCTAATACCAAAATCTAAATTTACGAGGGGGGGGGACAGGTGTTGATGGTTACCCCACTAAAGGCAGAGATTTCAAAATGGTAAATTTGTGTCATTTTTTAAGTTAGCTCAATTCAAATTAACGGCTCAATTTCAATGTTTCAGATGAACAGATTTTTGGTTTTGATGGAGTAAAATCTAATGGGTACTGTAAACAGAAACCATACAGTAGACGCTTGTGTATGATAGAATTTCGGATCCAAATTTGTTGGAAATGAATGAAAGTTGTTGAGGACAGGACTTGAGCTCAAGTATTTCACATTCGTCGACCAATCACAATACTGTCTTTTATCGAACGAAATGTCGTTTCGAGAAGAAGGAAGGAAAAAATCGCCATTGAAATTCTACCGGGCGATTTCATGTTGTACTATGGAATTAACATTTACAATTTTTTATTTTGCATTATGAAGAAAACATTCGGAAGTTTCTAGTTTAACCTTGCTGAGTTTTGAAAGTGCATTGTATTCCTGATATATGCTATCAAAGTCATAGCTGGATGTGAAATGCACAAAAGAAGTCGTATTTTCACATAAGACACTAAATTCACCGTTATATTTCAATGCGGTTCAGATAGATCACTATGTGAAACAAGCCATTGTTCACGACACGAGGCAGATAATAAGAAGCCCTAGTATGTATCTGAAAAACGTAAACAGCTTGTTTTACGAAACAACGGTAATTATACACCTATTGAAATTACGTGTAAATGGAAACATAAGACAGATGTGAAATCGCGATATGCAGTATTTTTGAGCTTATTGATCAAAAATTCTTAATATCTCACTGATTAGGTCACTTTCAAGATTTGTACTATGTGCATGTTATAGACCCTTAACCAATTATAAGTACATATGCAAAAATACTCAAAAAAGTAAAAAGTAAAAAAAGTTCAGATAAGACAGATGGTATTGGTCATAGGGGTGACGACATGATTAGCATGTAGATGGAAATATTTTGGACATGCAAAAACATGATTTTGTAGAATGCAAATTTCCTCAAGAAAGCTCTGAGTCAACCTGTAAGCAGAAAACTTTCTGATGCTATCGTCTAGTCGATAGCTGTCTGAGCTATTCTTGCAGTAGATGCATCAGGCAAGCTATCTATGAAGTAGCTCAGAAAGCGATCGTCAGTAGATAGCTTTCTGATGCTATTTCAGTAGGATGCTTTCTGATGTTCTCCAGTATGATAGCACTTTCTGAGCTTCGCTCCAGGAGATAGCTTTCTGATGCTCTATCCAGGAAATGAGCTTTCTGATGGATCCCGCAGTGATAGCTTTTGATGCTCTCTCCGGTAGATACTTCTGATGCTATGCCGTCCAGTGAAGACGTTTTCTGATGCTCGCTTCCAGTAGAGTAGATTTCTGAGGCTATATTCAGTAATAGATAGCTTATCTGATGCTGGGGGGAGAGTCTACCAGTAGATAGCTTTTGATGAGGCTATTCAGTAGATAGCTTGATTGATGACTCCTCCAGTAGATAGATTTCTGATGCTATCTTCAGTTAGGAATAGCTTTCTGATTGTATTCTTCAGTAGTGCTTTCTGATGCTATCTGTTTCAATAGATTAGCTTTGTCTGTGGTGCTATCTTTTTTGTAGATAGCTTTCTGATGATATCTTCCTAGTAATAGCTTTCAGCCTCTCCATAGATAACTTCTGAGGGTAGCATTCAGATAGATGAGGGGATAGGTCTCTCCAAATTTGCCAATCAGTATAGTATTCGAGTTTCAAGAGGTATCAGTAGAAGCTACTGATGTAGCGACAGCAAGCACTACGCCTACCTTTTGGATGTACCTTTAAGGAGATAACAGTTCAGATGTTACTTTGAGTAGAAGCTTTTGATGCTATCTTCAGTAGATTAGGTATTTTGATGCATCTTCAGTAGATAGCTTTTGTGATTGCTATTTGCACAGTAGATGGCTTTTCTGATGCTATCTTCAGTAGATAACTTTCAAGGTGTTACTTTCAGTAGGCAGCTTCCTGATGTCATATGCAACAAAAGAAAATCTTTCTGGTATGCTTCCTTTGTGAGGATAACTTTTTGATATTACTCTCCATAGACAACTTCTGATGATTACAATTCAATAGATCAGTAATGTATAGCCTCCTCCAGATGTTGAATTCAGTTAGAGTTTCCATGGGGTTCAGTAGATAGCTCACTGATGTTAGCACCAGCAAGCTACCTACTGAAGATATCTTTTTATGCAATCTTCAGTAGATAGCACTCTGCAGAGATGCCATTGAGTGTTACCCAAAAAAATCTGAAAAAGCGCGTAAATTTGGGAAAAATGACCCAAAACAGGCTGAAAATAAATAAACCTTAACCATTGTCTACCGAAGGAGGTGGTTACTACCCCACCAGAATGCTATTGAAAAATCAAATATTTATCTAAATATGGTACCAAAAAACTATCGGCAGAAAATGGTATCAGAAAACCAGCAGTTTATGATTGCATTAGAAAGCTATGTACAAACGATGACATCAGGATTATCTGGGAATGAGAGGGCCCTGGTGATGCATGGTATTGGGTAGAAGATGGAAGGGGTCAGGGTAGGACCCTGAAGGGGTTTTTCGATTTCAGTCTGATACACATGGTCATCCAAAAGTGTTCTATATAATACCACCAGTCTTGCCTGCTTGCATGATCACTGGATTCAACCAGAGCTCTGGGATTCAACAGACCCAAAATGTCTTTTGACCTATGTAGGTTACCTCCAACATGACCACTAGATGGATGAAGTCTGCATGACCCGGTTTAACTCCTGATGATCTTGAAATGATCTCCAACTTTTAGGCATCAAATGTTTTCCAAACCCACCATGTGTCATGGGCATTCGAGTATTTATAGTAATTTTTACTCTGGATGATCTTGAAATGACCTTCATTTTTTCTTGCACCAAATGTTGACTAAATCCAGTAAGTTTCATGACTATACCATTTCCAGTGATTTGACCTTAAAGGGACTAGCAGCAATATGCAAGAGAATCGAAAAAATGTGGAAATGCATTTTTAACTTATAAATCAGGGATAGGTGTGTACAATTCCATATAACTGCTTTAATGTAGAAACAAACCACCGAATAGTGAAAAAAAATGAAGTATTTGAGGAAATTTGCAAATAGACATACAGCCACAGCGTCTCAAAATCTGCACTAAACAGCTGATTGTGGTTTACACCAGTACAGAATAAACAAAGATCAATAATGTTTGTGTTTGAGGTCAAACTGTATTGATCATGGTGCACAATATCACCCTAAAATCTGTGATATGCTCCGGGGAATGTTTTTTTGATCTCAAGTCGGAATTTTGATACACACGTATAGAAATTACAGAATCAGATAAAAAGTACTGCCTTGTCGTTAATGCATGGAATTCAAGCCAACCACTTGCAGGTTATGTTCGCATATCCATGCTAGTAACAAAAATGTAAAAATATGAATTTTGATGATTTTTTCGATGTTTTGGATTAGCAAATCGCTGCTAATCCCTTTAAATGACACAGATTGACCCCTGGTGACCTTGACAATCTACCCATTTCTAGTGGTTTGACCTTAAATAACCCAGATTGACCCCTGATGATAGGGCAGTTTGAAGCCTTGAAAAACCGCCCTATCAAGTGTCGTCTTTACATGCTTTTGCTTCTGGATATAGTCCATTCACAAACTTTTATGAACAATTTATACTAACTAGATAATGTCACCCAAATGTTGCAGGCACAAACTGGGACCTACCCCTCCCTAGCACCAATTCTCATCCACATAGGCCTTACAGTTCAAGAGATAATCAGCACATGCCGCACAGTGCACAGAAAAGTGAGTAGTACCGTACTCTTGTGTCTTCCTGAACAAAGTTTAGATGAGACAAAAAGCATGACTAGCTGATGAGGTGGAACTACCATTAGGCCAAAAAAAATTGTTTGTCCATAGATGACTTTTTAGAGTTGGGTCGGTCGGTCGGAAAAACTTTTTTTTTTAATGTCAATAGCAAACTGTATTGAAACATGTTTGTTTGTATAAGTTAATCAAACACTAAAAATCAAGTTGATTCTTACTCAAAAATGCATCTTTGTACATCTTTGTCGAAACCCCACTAACATGCTAAGAAACTGCTTAAACATCATCTTTTTTACATTTCAGAAAGTTAAAATTGGAAAAAAAAACTTTTAGGAATTTTTCAAAATTAGGGTTGGTATTCTTTTGCACAGTAAAAGGGAAAAAAAACTTTTTCCAGATTTCCAAAATTAGGGTCGGTCGGATGACAAACAATTTTTTTGGCCTTATTGGGGGCATCCAATTCACAATAATCTCTTCAAATTATGCTTGGGGTATTAAATTCAGATTGTGATTGGTCCAGTCATACAGATAGGAGAAATGAACCTAAACATGTCACCAAAGTACCTTGAGGTGTATTTTGTTCTTACAGAAAGCGAAAGCCATTTTTTGTGTCGGCCTGCCCTAAGGCAGGAAGACAACATTGGGATCACTCTGTCCACTATTGTTGTTGATGTTGGTGGTGTTGTTGTGAAAGGGTTAACATTTGGCTGTAATATCCTCATACATTCATGGATTTTAACCAAACTTGGGTCACAGGTGCAACATGGCATCCCCCATTTGTTGATGAGGTCAAAGGGCACATGCCAAGGTCAAAGGTCATGTGAGGTCAAGTTGTAAATTAGGCGGAAAATGTAAAATTGACCTCATTTGAAAAGTTGAAGTTCAATGGAACCAACTTGTTTACATGCAAACCCTGATTTTGTTTATGAGGCCAAGGTCACATATCAAGTCAAAGGTCATGTTAGGCTATCATTCACTAACCGCGACGGCAGGCGACACAAGCGGTCCGATGTATTTTTTTAATAATTTTTCTATGGTTCTTTTAAGTAATCTATTTGTTTACAAAAACAGTTCTTGCTAGTTATAATGTTAATTTCAAATTTCCTGTAAGGGATTAATTTTCACTGAAACTTGTTTATTTTTTACTGAAGATTGTCCGTTGGGTGTCCATTTTTCATAACCCCTGGAACAGCATGGCTACACACACAACTGAGCCCCTCTCCCCCTTTGAGTGAGAGTAGAAGTAGGAATAAGGGCAAAGGTAGAAGGGGTATAAATAAGACAGAAATGAAGTAGTGGAGTATTAAGGGTATTGGTAGCAGACAGTAGTAGGGTAAAATATTACACCTTTAGAAAACTGGACTTAGGCAGGTGCGGTGATGCAGTGGAGCCGCTCCCTGCCAGCTGTGGTTCGGAAATGTGACGTCATGAATTCAAAGTCCACGCGATCGATATCGGTCACATTCATAAACAGAAGCCGGGCAAATGGACGTGCTCACTGCATCACCGCATCTGCATAGCCTGGTTTTCCTGCAGTCGTAACTGAGTGAAAGGGTGGAAGTAAAAAAGATTTTATGGTATGTAAGGGGCAGAACTAAAGGTAGGAGTAGTATTAGGAATAGATTTTATCCCATCAGCACAAATCCTTGGTACTTACTGGCAGCCCATACCCAGATTCTTTAGGGGAGGGAATTTTTTTCAAAAGGGGAACCTTTCTCCAAATTTGCCCTCCCCAAAAAGGGTTGAGTGGGGGAATTTGAAAAGTGAACCCTTTTTTTTTTTTTTTTTTTTTTTTTTTTTTAAACAAAATACAAAAACCCCTAATTTTTTTGGCTCACTCTGCTCACAATCTATTTGGTGTGGTTCAACTTGTTAGCCATTTATGGGTTTTGGGGGGCTTCTGGGATTTTTTGGGAATCTGCCCCTCAACTCCCCTGTTATGGACCTGCTTACTGTATATTACTCCACACTTATCTCCATGTAGGGTACACTGGTAATGTCTGTTTTAATTCAACATATTTTAATTTGAACTCTGTGCATGAGGATGAGAAGCCGAGTACTGGAGGAGTGGCATGATGGGAAGAAGAAAAAGTCCCAAGATAAAATAGGAGATATGGTAGTACTAAGGGTCTGGTATAAGACATAGTGGGATAGAAGTAGTGAGTTAGGGCACCTGGTAAAGTACGGGATTATGGTATAAATAAGGGGGTAAAGGTTGAAGGGTTACGGTAAAGACAGGAGAATGGAGATAGGGTAGTAACAATGGGAACTGGTAGAAGACGGTATGGATAGAATGACTGAGTTATACACTGTAAGTAGGGATTAATAGGTAGAATCAGGGGTCAAGGTTGAGGGGTAGTAAGAGTAAAGACCAGAGAAAATGGGAGATATGGTAGTACAATGGAACTGTAGAATACAGTAGTGGGATAGAAGTACTGTACTGAGTTAGAGCACTGGTCTCTGTAGGGATTATAGGGTTAGGATAAGGGGTAAAGTTCGAAGGGTATTAAGAGTAAAGACAGGAGAAATGGAGATGGGTTAGTACAATGGGACTGGTAGAAACAGTAGTGGATGAAGAGTGAGTTGAGCACTGGTAAGTATGGTTATAGGTTGGAATAAGGTAACTTGGGGTTAAGGGTATAAGAGTAAAGCGGAGAAATGGATATAGGTATACAATTGGGAACTGGTAGAAGACAGGAGTGGGATAAAGTACTGAGTTGAGCACTGGTAAAGTAGGGATTTAGTCGGAATAAGGGGTAAAGGTTTAAGGGGCGTAAGTAGTAAAGACAGGATAAAATGGGAGATCGGTAGTTACAACAATGGGAACTGGTAGAAGACAGTAAGTGGTATAGGATACGATTTAGAGTCCACTGGTAAAGTAGGGATTATAGGGAAGGAATAAGGTAAAGGTTGAAGGGGTAGTAGAGTAAAGACAGGAGAAATGGGAATAGGCCCGTAGTAACCAATGGGAACTGGTAGAAGACAGGAGTGGGATAGAAGTAACTAGAGTTAGTAGCACTGGTAAAGTAGGGATTTAGGTAGGTAAATAAGGGTAAAAGGGTGAAGTGGGTAGTACGAGTAAAGACAGGAGAAATGGGAGATAGGGTAGTACAATGGGAAATGGTAGAAGACATTAGTGGGATAGAAGGACTGAGTTAGAGCACTGGTAAAGTAGGGATTATAGGTTGGAATAAGGGGTAAAGGTTGAAGGTTATTACGAGTAAAGAACAGGAGAACTGAGAGAGAAGGGTAGGTACAAATGGGAACTAGTAAGAAGACAGTATTGGGATAGAAGTACTGAGTTAGGCCCACTGGTAAAGTAGGGATTATAGATAGGAATAAGGGGTAAAGGTTGAAGGGGTAGTAAGAGTAAAGACATGAGCTTAGAGACTAGGGTCGTACAATGGGAACTAGTAGAAGCAGTAGTTGGATAGAATACTGAGTTAGGGTCACTGTAAAGTAGGGATTAAGGTAGGAATAAGGGGTAAAGGTTGAAGGGGTAGTAAGAGTAAGACAGAGAAATGGGAGATAGGTAGTACAATGGGAACTAGTAGAATACAGTGTGGGGGGATAGAAAATACGGAGTTAGACACTGGTACAGTAGGGATTATGTAGAATAAGGGGTAAGGTTGAAGGGTATAAGAGTAAAGACAGGAGAAATGGGAGATAGGTTTAGTACAATGGGAACTGTAGAAAGACTGTAGTGGGATAGAAGGACTGAGTTAGAGCACTGGTTAAAGTAGGGATTATAGGTAGGAATAAGGGGTAAAGGTTGAAGGGGGAGTAAGAGTAAGACAGGATAATGAGAGATAGGGTAGTACCATGGGACAATTATACCAAACCAAACAGTACAGTCATGATCATCAGGACTATCTCCTGAAGTAGAGCGAAGAGTTCTGAAATAGAGCTAAGAGTACATGAAGTAGAGCTAAGAGTACACTGAAGTAAGAATCTGACTGTGTAGGGTTTAACGCTTTTTAACCTCTTGTATTACACATACTATTAAAACAAATAGACCAAACAAAGACTTCTAGTCATTATCATCAGGACTACCCCGAAGTAGAGCTAAGAGTACTCATTACGTAGAGCTAAGAGTACACATGAAGTAGAGCTAAGAGTAACACATTAAGTAGAGCTAAGAGTACACATTAGTAAGAATGGGGGCTGTGTAGGGCATCACCCTTTTACCAGCTGTACCACAACTATCAAAACAAACAAAATCATCCAAATACAAACATTCATAAAGTGTTTGTTGCATGTAATGTCCCTCAATCATTTTATTTTTGCAATATTTAACTGAATCCCAAACTGTCCATACAATTAATTGACTAAATAAATCAAAACTACTATTGGTCAAACAATAGATATTGCACTTTTTCATGGGAGTATCTTGCTGAATAATCAAATTTTGTTTGGAGAGAGTAAACTTGAGATGCATGATATAAGTTCATGCCACCTTACAATTATCGACCACAACCTTTAAAATTCTTGACCGCATATCAGATTCCGGGACATGTATTAATTGCTCTTCCCAGCCTTGTTTCTAAAATGTAATCACTCACTAGATTAATGTGAAACATTCTTAACGTCAATATTGAGTGGGGATATATAAGTTAATCTTCGGTTAGATGCTCAGATACGGAGCTTGTGGCCTTCTAGACTTCAATACACCCCATACTTGTTATAACGTAATACAAAGCAATCTCTTACAAAATACATCACGTGGCTATTCAAATAATAGCACACATTGCATCATTACATAGTTGTGTAAGAGACTAATTGCTAATTCACAAAGGAGATTTTCTGTGCAGAAACAAGAAAGATGCCTAAACCATGGTATTTAGAAGATACCTACAATCTTAGAAAAATAAATAGTTAAAAAAAAAAAAAAAAAACCTTTTTTGGAAAAAAGTTTCCCCTGTCTCCCTCCAACCAATTGTTGAATGAGGTATCATTATCAGCTGTCTTCACTTCCGCCCAAACATGATGTGACGGATAAGTTGGAGTGGAAGGTTGGGGCTTTTCAATGAGTATAACAAGGGTTTGAAGTTCTTAAATCGGGCCCGGGGTTAATCAAAGTAGCAGATGTGTTGCGGTGAATGTTCCAACTCCTTTTTTTCCATGATTGAGGCTGGTATATCTCCAGGAGTATAACTTTAGACCTGGTCTTGAACCAGAATTAGGTCCATTCATACGTCACTGCATTGCAGTCTACCAAAATCCTTACTGCAATGCTTGCAGTATTGCCCTCATTCACTGCAACGCAGTACAGCAAAGACTGCACTATGATGGCAGTGCAGTGCAAATGCAATACAATGCGGTGAAGAGCAGTGCTGCAACAAATTTCCTGGCAACGAAGTTTCACCTGTCTACATGCCATGGTATGTCATCATCTCTTTATTGTGACCACGCTATTATATGTACTTTCTTCCCTTCCTATCTCTCCCTATTGAAATCTGTTTATTCCGTGGGAATTGCCCTTTGACGTTAATATGCGTGGTATTTGTGATGCAGTTACTTTCTGAAAACAACAGGTCATATAAATTGAAATAAACTTTCATATTGCAAGCTAAGCTGAGATATACACAAACAATAGATCATCAAAAATATTCCCAAAGATAGTTCAATTTTGCGATCTACACATAACACCATTCATCAAAAATATTACCAGCAAGACAGTCATTTCTGAGATATCACACATACAACATATCATAAAAAATATTACCAGCAAGACAGTCATTTCTGAGATATACACTACAACATATCAAAATATTAACAGAAAGAGAGTTCATTCTGAGATATACACATGAAAACATATCATCAAAAATATTACAGCAAGATAGTCATTATGGATATACACATAACCTAATATTTAAAATATTACCAGCAAGCTGGTCATTTCTGAGATATACCAATAAGGCTTGCACTGAAGCCGGTGGATCGATCGACTTTTACGTCGATCGCTATCTGTAGACTTCACAAACCAGCACCAAATTCATTATAATACTTCCGCAAAACTCGGGACCACCACATATCGCTGATGTGCTTCCTCAAAAACAAGCACACATTTCGTCCAATAAACATGATAAAAGGGCACTTACGGTAAGAGCTATCCGCCATGTTGAATTTCCTTAATCAGTCTGTTCAATTTCGCATGAAGCAACTACAATTTCTGTTGCGGAAACAAACCAGGTGACAAGTCGATCATTTAAAAGATGGCCATGTACCTTAGCATTTAAAAAAGTCAAACTACAACCCGGCCGTAAATGCATTCAAAAAGAAAGTCATTTCGTGAGAGCAGCATCCTTTCTTTTTGGAAAACTTTTACATCGTAACTAGGCGGGCTATTGCGCCAACATATGGCGCGTCTAGTATTCAGAAAACGGCTGCTTCTGCACATAGTCTTCAAAAAACGGCAATCGATCGCAAAAAGTCGATCGATCACCGGCTCGGGTTGTGGAAAAGCTCTTAATATGAACAAAGAATTTTTACCAGCACGGATAAGTATTTTTAACCAACGATCAAGATGATTATTTTTGAGACATTTACAGCATAAGCCAGAATTTAATTTGCCAGCCTTTAACATATGTTAATTATCAATATGCATCAGGTGTTGATTTCATAATACAAACAGTGTTTGAATTTAACTTCTACATTGTCCAAGCCAACCACTCCTATTTCTTTTTCTTGAAGCATAATAAATATATATATGTACAAATATATTTTTTTTATTTTTTGTCTGTTTGTGTTTTTGTGTTTTTTGATTTTTTAAATATTTCCTCTTTCAATTAAAAAAATATAAATCTAAAAATAGCAAAGTAATTTTACTGGCAAAAAACAACATACAGTTGCTTGGACCACATGTTGTGAAAATTCACACGTTCAAAGTCCAGCGTATGAACACGGAAGTAGTACCAACTCCACTCACCAGTTCTTACTGTTATGTTAGAACGGGGTCACACAAGATTTTTTTTGTAATAGTTTACTACAATCGTACTAACAATAAAGGCCTGCGTGTGACCGCAAAACTTAGGAAGACATGTAGTCGTGGTACCATAGTACTGTCGTAATAACTTAACAATGATAATTCCGTCATTGGGCCGTTTTCTACCATGTTACTGTCGTAATTTACTGAGCAAAATCGCTGTGTGACCGCAATTTCGTAGTTTACCCCCTGCTCCAATGGCGAATGATTGACATTTGTAAACAATGACCTCGTAATTTACGTGTGTGCTAGTGTGTCCAGAAATGTGTATGACCACAATACAAGAATGCACCTGTGTGACCAGGACCGTCGTATAATGATACCGTAGTGCCACAATAAGAATATTATGACACAACAACGTAAATATTGCTCGTGGGACGCGGTGTTAGAAGTGAATGTTCATATGAGCAACAGATTGTATGACATTTTCAACCCCAAGTGAGAGCCAGCAGTGAGACAGTGACGGATTTAAGGAAAAGGCTCTGTCAACAGCTTAAAGCGGCACTGGCACCATTTTAACAAATATGAATTTCAATTGATCTCAAATGATAGACTAGGCCATTGGAAGAACAGGATATATTTTACCACATAAAAATAACACATACCCCAAAAAAGATAGGGACAGTGATATGAGGATATAAAGACATCCAGGTAATTGTAGGCCAACTGTGAAGTTTTCCATAACTTTAATCAACAATGTGTATATAACCTGAATATTTGTGACTCGTACACACTAATATTAAAACCACAAAGGTTATAGACCGATAAAACAGTGTGCATAGCGTGGGGAAAATGCATACGGAGGTGTGTTCTTTGTGTTAAACGCCATTTTCGCTGTCTGCTGGATTTAACGTCGCAGGCGATGTTAAATTATAAAATAGTTCTGTTTCACATAAGGACGCTGATTTGGTATTAGTCATTTAGGGTCGGGGCTTGTGTATATAAAAGCCCTTACAACCATGCAAACCAATATCGTATTTTGAAAAATCTTGAGGGGCGTATATTTTCAAATGTGCCAGGTCTCTTTAAGGTGGGCCCATGTAGTTTCAAGAAGCAACGCAATATCGCACTTTAGTGTAACTAAAGTGTGTCCAAGGGGGGCCCTGAGAGCACTATTTTAGGGGGCCATGTCAGCAGCTGCTGACCACTGAGTGAGAGCCAGCAGTGTGTGATGGTCCAAGGATCACATCACATGCCATCAGGAGGGCACCGTTGATTAATTTGAGTTATTGAAAAGTAATGGTCAAATGAGGGGATTAAATTTCAAAATTACTTGAATCAAGTTGTAAAATATCTCAAGATCTTCCGGTTTACGTAAACAAACCCAATTTTTTTGTCTGTCGCATCCTAATTGGAAAGAAGTAAGTCAAAATATTTTGCAGATGAAAAATGGAAGGTTCTATAAATGGTACAAAAATCCTCAGGTTTGAAGGTGTGAAAGGTAAGGTGAAACATCTTTTGTGCAGTGGTCAAATTTTCAATAGTGTTAATTTGGTATTCAGTTTGGCAAATAAAAAAAAAAATAGAGGGGTTGCTATAATCGGCAGACTCCATTATTGAATATTCAATGTCATTTAAAATGGTCAAGGTTACAAAAAGCTATATAAACAATGGGTGTGTAATTGGAACCCATATTTCTACCATAAATAACATCTATGAAAATAAAGGCACTATCAGTGATTTGCTAAAGTCAGAAAATCGACAAAATCTAAAACAGATTTTGAATGTCTTTAAACAAGTACAGTACCCCTAACACATATCATCCATATTGATAAGGCCAGAAGCAACCTAAGGGAAACATCGGATATTTAGTTATTGTTGTCCGTACGGACACTTACTACAACACGTAACTGAATGGAGCGTCATATCTTTCAACATGCCATTTTCTTAATTTTTCGGTCAATTCTTCAGTTGAAAAAAGTAACAGTATGAGAATCTATCGGACTTACCTTCACTTTAAAGTAATGATTCCTGCAAATTCAATATTTTGACTCTTTAGGATGAATCCCTGACTAGGTCTTTAAACCTTTCAGCAAGTCTTGTG